>JADLZL010004723.1:0-73987 GCA_015844335.1 Chrysopogon serrulatus
GAGAGGGAGAAGGAAAGGTGGGATGCGTGGGGAGAAGGTTATTTTGAATCTTTTGTTATTTGTATTGAGTAGTGAAGTTGTTTTGTCAAACAGAGTGACAAAATAGTTCAGCCTTTATATCGAGGAAGCTGCTAATGAAGATAAAACACAAAAAAAGCTTTAGTAGTGAAGCTAATCTGTGCCAAACGGAACCATAGTATTATAATCTTGTTGATGCTTGCAAAACACAAATAATGTTACACCTTGAAGATGTCAATCAAGAATGTGACAAACTAAGAAGTAAAATAGCAAGGAATTTCCACGAGTGGAGTCGTCAACCGAGTCAACCCACCCAAGCTCGATCAACGGTTCTCCCAACGAGTTCCTCTCGTCCCACTAAGTTGTCAGTACTCGCACAACCAATGGGATGGTTCTCATAAGTCAAGTTATTATTACCTAAATTCTCAACTATCATAAGGATTTTTTTTTTTTATATTGCAACATACAGACATATTTGTTTAATAAGATTTAAAGATATAAAATTTCAATCTCAGACTTGCTATGATATATCTCTTCAACTAAGCTTGTAACTCAGAAAAAACTACTAACAACTTTTATCTCAAACCAAAAATTACCGGGAGTAAGATAAAAACACATGAACATTTCAAAATAAGACATGGACAAATCCTTGTAGAAGAAGACAAAGCCTGAAACCTCATTGAAAAAAGGCCACACCTCGGAGAGGTCCGTCAATGAAAGCAACGCAGTCTGTCTAGTCTAGTAATGATGTCTCCGTCAGAAATTATATTTACAGCATTATTAATAAAAAGCTACTTTTTTCTTCACCTCTCTCCATTCCTCCGTAGGAGCATAAGAAAAAAGAACTCACCTATGAACTGTTTTGAAAAAACAAAGGATATTTGATAAAAGAGCAATTTATAATAGCTCATAAAATTGTCGACGAAGCTATGCCTTTACAGGCCCATAGTTGTCTTGATGATGCTTGGAGAACACGAAGAATGTCATTCTATTATATATGGAACCTTATATAATAATAAAAAGTAAAAGAAAAAAGAAAACAGAGAATGCGACAAACTAACGCCTTGTTCGGTTCCCATCAAAATTCCAATTTTTTCCACTCTCTCTCCATCACATCAATTTTTACCCATATATATGGAAAGACTAAATATAAAAAAAAAATAACTAATTACACGGTTTACCAGAATAAATGCGAGACGAATCTTTTGAGCCTAGTTGGACCACGATTGGACAATATTTGCCAAATAAAACGAAAACGCTACTATTCATCGGATTACAATTTTTTCCAATCCGAACGAGGCCTAAGTATACTAGTTGCGAGGAATTTTCGTCGAGTGGAGTCGTCCCTTCTCGTCTTTATATGAACGGAGTCAACACACCGAATCCCGACCGACGGAGCCCACAACGAGCTTCTCCCGTCTCACTCGCCCCACTCGGCACTCCCAACGGAATGGCGCTCCCATGGTGGCTCGCCACCACGGCGTGCGCCGCGCCGCCGCCGGGCGCCGGCTCCTTCGCCGAAGCGCTCGCGTTCCTCTTCCTCTCCCCGTGCCCGCAGCGCGCTCCTCGCCGCCGTCGACCTCGTGTTCCTCGTCGCCTGCCTCGTCCACCTCGCCCGGCGCCTTCGCAGGCCCCCGGGGCCGGGACCCGCGGCGGCTGCTGCTCCTGCTCCCGAACGCGAGGCGCTGCTGCAGAAGCCGAGCCATCCTCCCCCGCCGCTCCTCCGCCACGTGCTCGCGCTCGGGGCCTCGGCGGTCTTCGCGGCCGCGTCCGTCGTCCTCCTCGCGCTCGCGCTCCTCCTCCTGCCGAGCACGCCGTGGCAGGCCGCGGAGGGAGCCTTCCTCGCGGCCCACGCCGCCGCGCACGGCGTGGCGGCCTGGACCGTCGCCCCGTCGCGGAGAGCGGGAGCTGCTGCTGCCGCCCCGGAGGCGGCGCACCTCCGCGTGTTCTGGCTCGCCACCGCCCTCGGCGCCGCGCTCTTCTCTGCCTCGGCAGTGGTCCGCGCCGTTGACGGCTCGCTGCTCTTCCCCGATGACATTCTCGCCTTCGCTGCTCTGCTCGTCTCTCTGCCTCTGGCGTACGTAGCGGTCACTGGCTTCACCGGCCATGGCACCAGCGCACAAGAAGCAGGTGAACCAGAGCACGCCGCCCCAGCACCAGCAGAGGCGCCGTCCTCGCCGTACGCCGCTGCTTCGTTCCTCTCGCGCGCGACCTTCAGCTGGATCAACTCCCTCATCAACAAGGGCTACGCAGCGGAGTCCCTCAAAACCGAAGACGTGCCGCCGGTCTCTGCCGGCCACCGCGCCGAGGCGGCGCACGCGCTGTTCATGTCCAATTGGCCGGCGTCGCCGGGGTCTCGGCACCCGGTTGGCGTGGCACTCTGGCTGTCCTTCTGGCCGCAGCTCGTGCTGACCGCGTTTCTTGGCCTCGCGCGCCTGGGGGCCATGTACGTCGGCCCGTCGCTCATCGACCAGTTCGTCGAATTCATCCGCCGTGGGGGGACGCCATGGGAGGGCCTCCGGCTCGTTCTCATCCTGCTAGTCGGCAAGGCCGCCCAGACGCTGGCCTCGCACCATTACAACTTCCAGGGACAGCTTCTGGGCATGCGCATCCGCGGCGCGCTGCAGACGGCGCTGTACCGCAAGTCGCTGCGCCTCACCGCCGGTGCCCGCCGAGCGCACGGCGCTGGCGCCATCGTCAACTACATGCAGGTCGATGCTGGGATCGTGTCCTACGCCATGCACGGGCTCCACGGGCTGTGGCTGATGCCGCTGCAGATAGTTGTGGCGTTGCTCCTCCTGTACGCCTACCTCGGCCCCGCCGTGTTCATGACGCTCGCCGTGATCACCGCGGTGACCGTGATCACCGCCTTCGCGAACAAGTTCAACCTGGCATATCAGCTCAAGTTCCTTGGCGTCCGTGACAGCCGCGTGAAGGCCATCACCGAGATGCTCAGCAACATGCGTGTCATCAAGCTGCAGGCTTGGGAGGACACCTTCGGCAGCAAGGTTCGCGACATCCGGCAGGAGGAGATCGGGTGGCTGTTCAAGATCATGCTCTTCATGTGCGCCAACACGGTGGTGTTCTCGAGCGGTCCGCTCGCCATGACGGTGCTCGTGTTCGGGACCTACCTCGCCTCCGGCGGGCAGCTCGACGCCGGCAAGGTGTTCACGGCCACGGCGTTCTTCGGCATGCTGCAAGGCCCCATGCAGAACTTCCCGCAGACGATTGTCATGTCCATGCAGGCGTTTGTGTCGCTGGATAGGCTGAACAAATTCCTGACGGACCCTGAGATCGACACCGCTGCCGTGGAGCGCATCGAGAGTGACAGCGCTGGGGACACGGTGGCCGTCATCAAGGTGCAAGGCGGGGTGTTCGCTTGGGATGTGCCAGAGGACGAGACAATGAAGAGCAACAACAATAGGGGGGCCCGCCATGACGTGGCAGAGAATGGCCAGGGAAATCGGGCGGAGCTGGTGACGGTGCTGAGGGGCATTGATGTCGAGGTGAGTAGGGGTCAGCTTACGGCAGTGGTCGGGAAAGTGGGCTCCGGCAAGTCGTCGCTGCTGTCCTGCATCATGGGGAGATGCACAAGCTCTCCGGCACGGTGAGTGTCTGGACTCCTGACTTCATTGGTATACTATTTTGGTCCAAATGTACTTTTAGGCTATGTCTTTTTCCGTTGCTTTTGGCTTGGTCCAAATCTACTTTTAGGCAATGTCTTTATCCGTTTTTGCCTGTATACATACATATATAATCCGGCTCACACTTTAAAAACTGGCATTAATGTTTTGGAGAAATATATCTAGAATAATAAAATGCAATGCCAATATGTTTTTTCGGATCATTTTACTTTGGTCTCATCTCCATTTTCTGTTTGATAGGTTAGCATATGTGGAAGCACAGCATATGTTTCTCAGACCTCTTGGATTCGAAATGGAACCATTCAAGAGAACATTTTATTTGGAAAGGCAATGCATCCAGAGAGATATTCAGAAATCATAAGTGCTTGCTGCCTAGAAAAGGATTTGGAAATGATGGAGTTTGGTGATCAGACTGAAATAGGGGAGCGAGGGATCAATCTCAGTGGAGGCCAGAAACAGCGCATCCAACTTGCAAGAGCAGTTTATCAAGACTGTGATATTTATCTTCTTGATGACATATTTAGCGCAGTTGATGCTCATACTGGATCAACTATTTTCATGGTGAATCCTAACCTCTTTCGGTTCATTTTGATGTTAAATTTATTCAGTTGTTTAAATTTGAAACTAGTGTGTTATAACTGTGCTTGATAAATATGTTTGGGAAACTTGTGGACACTTCATGCTTGAAACAAACCACGTTGACTAGATTTATATCTGACATATGAAATCCAGAATTCTATTTCAACATCAGATACCAAAACACACATGTCGTCATAAAGTTGCAGAAAATGATAAATTTGGCCCTTGAATAAGAATTGAACTGATACAGTATCTATCAATAAGCTCTCTGTATCTGCTTGCATTTGGTCTTTCAATAGCTTTGGTTACTGAGTTTGAGAAAAAAAAACCTTCACGCTTGTAGTGTTGTAAATATTCACCATGCCTCTTATGTTATACATCACAAGTCGTCATAGGAAAATGCTCAATTGTTCAGTGACTTGCGTTCCTTTACTCTGTTTCTTTGTAGAAAATAAATGTGCACTGACTTTTCAGACCATGCGGATTACAGACTTGACCTATATGAGACTTTATTAGAGAAACTTGCAGAGGATTGATGAGTATTGTAGATTAAAAAAGAACCTTCTGTATAATTCTTAATTTCGCCTCGTGCACTAGAAGTTGGTTAAGTTTTAGTAGTCGGTCTCCGTGTTTGACCATTGTATTCTAGTCCGGTGGTTTTTGAGCCCAGTTTCCACTCAAAAAATTGGGTCATCATCTTTTTTTATTTCTTCTTCTAATAAAAATTGCGGCAAAGCTTTTGCCGTCCTTTCTAAAAAAAATCTTCTAGCATTCATAATTTATGCAGAACCATGATGGTATTCTAAAAAAAATCTTCTAGCATTCATAATTTATGCAGAACCATGATGGTATTGAATCTGTTCACAATCAGGTGGACTCATGACCTACTTAATTTCCCAATGCTATTTTTTGTTACTTTTTGCTATTAGGTATTACAAATAAAAATTCTTCCAAACAAGTCGAATTATGGCCAGTGTTTTATTACGGTTATTAAAATGTACACTAAAACTAGCCTTTGTTCTGCAGGAATGTCTGAAGGGCACACTCAAGAATAAGACAGTGTTGCTTGTGACTCACCAAGTGGACTTCTTGCAAAATGTCGATACTATAATTGTAAGTTTTCTGAACTAACCTATTACATTCTGATAAGCACAGATTAGTATTATGTTGTGTGCTTGCTTGTGACTCACCAGCAGACTTCTTGCAAAAAGTGGATGCTATACTTGTACTCAGTTTTTGAACTGTCAGTTTCGTATCACATTCTTCCTTCATCATGTAAGCTTAGTAATACTGTGTGGTGACTAGACTATAGTTAGTAGCAATCTTTTATTTTTTGATGTATGGATGTAGACAGTAATATATATTATTCACATCTGTGGCTATTTGGAAATATTCAAGTCTATCTTTAGTTTGCTCTTGCTATCAACATATGTTATAATGAAATTACACCGATGATACCAGGAAATTACATTACATTAGCTCGTGTGTCAACATGCAGGTAATGAATGATGGGTTAGTCATCCAGTCAGGGATCTATCGTGAGTTACTAGTATCATGCTCAGAATTTTCGGATCTTGTTGCTGCTCATCATAGTTCAATGGAGACAGCAGGGGGACAAGGTTTTCATGTTCAGAACACAGAGAGCTCTCAGGCTTCCACTGGATCTGCAGATGCCCCATCTTTGGCATCAAAATCCAAAGCTGAAAATGGTGAATCAGTTGGCACTGCAACAAACAAAGAAGCAGGTTCTTCTAAGCTGATCCAGGAAGAGGAAAAGGAGAGTGGCCGAGTAAGCTGGCGTGTGTACAAGCTATATATGACACAGGCCTGGGGATGGTGGGGAGTTATGATCATTTTAGCTGTGTCACTGCTGTCAGAGGGCTCCAGTATGGCTAGTAACTACTGGTTATCATATGAGACATCAGGAGGCCCTGTGTTTGACACTGCCATATTTCTTGGTGTTTATGTTTCAATAGTTGCCACGACAATTATACTGGAAATGATCGCCACCCTTATTGTGACATTCTTGGGTCTTCAATCAGCACAGGCCTTTTTCAACAAGATGTTTGACAGCATTCTTCGAGCACCAATGTCATTTTTTGACACCACTCCTTCAGGAAGGATCCTAAGCCGGGTATGTGCTGTAAAGCCAACTAGACAATGCTTCTATTTGTTGTATTGAAAAGTAATGTTAATATTTTTGTGGTTTTGACTTCCATAGGCATCATCGGACCAATCTAAGATTGATACTAACCTTGTGTTCTATGTTGGTTATGCCACATCAATGTGTATTTCAGTGGTTACCAACATAGCTATTACTTGCCAAGTTGCGTGGCCATCAGTAATTGCAGTACTTCCTCTACTGCTTTTGAACATCTGGTACCGGGTATGATGTGATTGAACTACCACAATGCATCCCAGGGGACTTCTGTTAATACTACTTAACATAAATACAACACTCATAATTGAATCAATACTAAAATGAAATTCTTTCCTTTCAACCTGTTTTTCAGAATCGTTATATTGCGACATCTCGAGAGCTTACTCGCCTTCAAGGGGTAACAAGGGCACCAATTATTGATCACTTTACAGAAACCTTTTTGGGTGCCCCAACTGTAAGGTGCTTCAGAAAGGAGGATGAGTTCTACCAGACAAACTTGGACAGGATCAATTCGAATTTGCGTATGTCATTTCACAATTATGCAGCTAATGAGTGGCTTGGATTTCGCCTGGAGCTGATTGGCACACTTATTTTGTCTATAACTGCTTTTCTCATGATCAGCTTGCCTAGCAATTTCATCAAGAAAGGTAATATTGTAATCTATTCGTTGCATATTCATAAAACTTTGTATCATGAGGTAGAGTAGAATTGAATCAATTGATACTCATGTAGCATGTATATTTAATTTAGCCATGGAGTCCTGTGCTAAGTTTAGTTAGGTTAGAATCTCTAGTTATTGTGGCTGTCATATTGTTCTAATAAGATCTTGTATTTCCCTAAAAGGAGTTATATTGGATGATTTCATTTAGGAATAACATATAATAGAAATAAATGAACTGGTCAGTAGGAATGAATTGTTTTTCTGGGGTGAACTTTATAGCATGGCCTGTTGTCCTGATTGTCTGAACATTCAAACCTTGACTGCAATACTCTGTAGATGTTTCTATCGGAAATAAAGCATTAATAATTTTCTGAAAGCATGTCTGTTGCATCATTGTATGTCTGAAGCTGAATACTCAAAAAGGATTACTGACTAATTCAATAGAAAGATATATCACTATGTTCCCATTGTGATCCTTTGAGAAACTTAAAAAAAAAAAAAAACACAATTCTGATGCAGAATTTGTCGGCATGTCCCTTTCCTATGGCCTTTCCCTCAATTCCTTGGTGTACTACACAATTTCCATAAGCTGTATGATCGAAAATGATATGGTAGCCATAGAGAGGGTGCATCAGTACAGTACACTCCCTTCTGAGGCAGCATGGAAAGTTGCCGACTGTCTTCCCTCACCAGATTGGCCCAGCCGAGGAGATATCGATGTGAAAGATCTGAAGGTCAATACTTTTTATCTGCATTACGTTCTAATACCTTGATAAGTGATAAGATGAATGAGTAATAAGCACAACTCTTTTCAGGTTCGGTATCGTCAAAACACACCTCTAATCTTGAAAGGTATTACTGTAAGTATTAAGAGCGGAGAAAAGATTGGAGTTGTGGGAAGGACGGGCAGTGGAAAGTCGACTTTAGTGCAGGCTTTATTCAGGATTCTTGAGCCTGCAGAAGGCCATATCATTATCGACGGTGTCAATATCTGTACTTTGGGGCTTCATGATCTGAGGTCTCGCTTAGGTGTGATTCCTCAAGAGCCTGTGCTCTTTGAAGGAACTGTCAGGAGCAACATAGATCCAACTGGGCGGTATTCTGAGGCTGAGATATGGCAGGTAAGATGCTTTTAACAAGATGAACTCTCTCTTAGATGCTTAACTATTTATTTTTCCCCTCCTATCAGGCCTGATCTGACCATATTTACTTCTCTGCAGGCCCTCGAATGTTGCCAGCTAAAGGACATAGTAGCCTCAAAACCAGAGAAGCTTGATGCACTAGGTTTGCTCTGATTCTTAAGTACTAAAAGATAACTGTGCACTAAGTTTCGAACTTATTCAAGTTGTCAATTATGTTATTACCAAGCATATTTGTAAACTTGTGTAATGCCCCCATGTGGTTTCCACACACTACTTTGTGTCACAAAGTTACAAAACTGCTACCTTAAAAGTACAGCTTCACAGATACAGTTTGAAACAAACACAAAGTTTAGACCTGCAGTGCAATTCTTTTCGTGGTACAACTAGCAAAACATGAACAATGTTTCTTTGCTCATCGTGTGTTCTTTGCAGTCGCCGACATGGGGGAGAACTGGAGTGTAGGGCAGAAGCAGCTCCTCTGCTTCGGCCGAGTTATACTGAAACGCAGCCGGATCCTCTTCATGGATGAGGCCACAGCTTCTGTTGATTCTCAAACAGATGCGGCCATCCAGAGGATCATCCGCGAGGAATTCACTGAATGTACCATCATCAGCATTGCACATCGGATACCGACTGTTATGGACAGCGATCGAGTTCTGGTGTTGGACGCAGGTAGGCCTTTGCACTGATCATCCTACCTTTCCCCTATTTTCTGAAAGCTGCTAGGTTACATGTTGCGATTGTTTTCCCCAGAACTGTCTCTCCTGAATTTGATTACCTTAGCAACAAAAATTACAAAATAACTATACAGGTTGAGATACCATGATTATCACACACAGATAGTTGTAGCAAAGGATCTAGCTGCAGTACAGGTCATCACAGTTCAAAATGAAGTGGAGAGCTGATTGCCTTTATTAAGATTTTGTGCCTCTGTTCAACCATTGTGTATGTGTTTATCTGTATCAGGTCTTGTGGCAGAATTCGATGCACCCTCCAAGTTGATGGGGAGGCCATCACTCTTTGGTGCGATGGTTCAGGAGTATGCAAGTCGCTCTTCTAGCTTGAAGGGAACCGTTGGATGAGACCACTTTTCTTGGCAAGAGACGACAGTATAGGAGAAAGTTTAGGCATACGCTTAGCATCTAACGAAAAGGAAAAATAAAATCAATTGCTTTAATCTCTCAACCTAGCATGTGTAATATTGCATCATCTTCATCAAACTTTGTGTTATCATTCTTGTCTTCAATAACCAATGCAGCTTGAACAACTTCCTGAAGAAGAATTAGTATGCTTTCTTTTTATTTGATAATGCTTTGCAGAATTTGAAAATGATAAAAAGAAGAGATTCCCGAAGATATTTCGAATGTGTCTCATTTGTCCTAAATGCCCAAAGTTTCTAGCAAGAATTGCAAGGGATAAAGAGGAAGACAAAACTGAAACAAGTGATAAGAAGCACAATCACAGGAGCAACAAGAAGGTACCCTGAACCGCAAGGTGGTGTATGGTGTTCTTTCTGTTCCTGATCAAGTTAACTTGAGCGTTGTGTTTAGAGGGAGTTCTAAAGTTATTTTTTGGCTTCCGTAATCATTCACCGCCCTCTGATTGCCTATCTAAGTGTGAATCGATGCCACAATATATGTGGTAGTCTGCCCTACCTAAAATGTTTGGCTTGATCCACCATTGACCAAAAGTGCATAGTTGCTCACCGCTGTAACTAGCAGGGAGCATGCAAGCGTCTATATCGGTGACGTTGCACTAGCTAATTAATGCCAGATCGTGAATATAGCCTTCAATCACTGGCTCGTGATTCATTACCAGTAACACTGGATCACCATTAATTAGTCATAATAACGTGAATACTTGACATAAGCTAGTTTTATGCAGCTAAGCCAAAAACTAAATTTTGTAACTGCAAGTAGATAGGACATCAATAGGAAACAAAATACAGCAAACTAGTGTGTGACTGATGTCAACAGACGTCTAAAAAAAACATGTGACTGCAATTAGCTGGGACATCAGTCCACAACAAATTCCCTACAGAGGCGTTATTGAAGCCAAGTACTCAACAGGCCAAGCCAGAAGCCATAGCTTAGCGACGTGTGATATCGACATGCCACAGCGTGGTTTTTATGACATTGAAGGTGCAGATGTCACCTACCTTCACATTGTTCTCCCTGCAGAACTTTTCCCATCCTAACCCAAAAACACAACTACTGTCCTTTTGCCAGCTATAACCATGAACCTGCCAAGAATTGCTATTGTTTGAGGTCTTGAGCGTGATCGTGCAGCGTTCCTGCAACCCAATCTGACTGCAGAAGGCCTGTGCCAAAGACTGCAATAATCACAATCACGTTAGTTACACAACTGATTATTGTAATGTGTATTTGAGAACTATGCTTTTTGATAGCATGCCGCATATGCATGTATGCTATCACTAATTAAAAAAAATCAAAATGAGTTCAACAATCAATTCATATCCATGCTCAAATTGAATGACTTTAACCCTATTCCTAGCTTCCTAGAATCAACAGGAGAATGACCATCCTTACAAGACGATGCTTTCTTATTGAGTTGGTATTCATCTCCTTCCGTATCCAAGATGGCGGCCCAATGTCGTAGACAGATTTTGTGTATGATGGAACCTTGCTCAAAAATGTCATGGAGGATTTTGGCCTCTTTGTTCCTTCACTACTAGAACTACCCTTGGTCTTGTTGTCCCTACTGGAAGAACAAGATAACTTTTTTTGCCTAAAAGTATCTGCTAATGCTGCTGCATCATAAAACAAAATGAACATGCACTTTAGTATTTAACTCACATTCAACATATTGCGAACAATCTCTACATATTAAAAAACAAACTGATTTATATTTGTGCTTACAGTGTGTGATAGTAACATGCCACAGTTTGGTTTTGATGATGTTAAAGGTGCACATGTCACCTGTCTTGAGCCTATTATCCTGGCAGAAGCTCTTCCAGCCCTCTCCAAGAATATAGCAAGAGTCCTTGTATGCAGCACCACGCACCTGCCATGATCTGGTGTCGTCTATTTCTGTCTTAAGGGTGATTGTGCATGTAATCCGGAACCCAATCGAATTGCAGAACTTCTTTGACAACGTCTACAAGCATTGTGAAGTAACAACTTATTTCATCAAGCATTAACACTTGAACACTAGTGGGGAAATACGAATTAGATAAATGCTAAATACTTATGAGTGCCTCTTCATGTGGGTTGGCTTACAAGGTTTTTCTTGGTGCAATACATATGAAAAATACTGTAGAAGCTCTAATATTTTGTCAGACTTTTTCTTTATTTTTTTATATAAAGGATAATGAGTCCTTTCGCATCATCTAACGCATAAGGACCCTGTTGTTTATTACATGGACATATTATATCATGCCAAAGCTTTTCTTGCTAAAATTCGGTTTATTTTGGTCATAACATTCATGCATGTTACTTTCTATTTATCAACCTTGCAGTCAAAAGGAAAATCCTTTGACATAAATCGCTTGTCGAACGGAAAATCCTTTGACATAAATTGCTTGTCGAAGTGCACCAGATTCCAGGTTGTAAAGCAAAACTCGAGGGTTGCAGGTAAAAGGAGGGATGATAGATAGAAGGTATACTATCTGCAGTCAAGAAAACTTGAACTTGAGATAAGGAAAGGATGAACAATACAAGTTGTAGTCCCATAAAAAGTCTGAAGGGGACTGTGATGAAGGAACCTCCTGACACGCTCGCTCGTTCCCCACTCAACCACAAATCCTTCAGATCCACTTCATCCCCAACCGATTTGCCATCTGATTTAGTTCCGCAACCTCCTCCGCCTAATCTACTCGTCGATGGGTCAGACTGAGCCAGTCACGCTAAGAACTCTGCCGCCACTCCGGTACAGTCTTCCATCCCTTCCCCGGTTCCCCCATACGCTCTCACTCCCCTCCTCTCAGTGCAATCTCCTCACAGGTCGCTACGATGGCCTCAGCATCCACCCTCTCCCTTGCTGCTGCGCCGTTGTACCCACCCTACAGCAGTACAGCTCCACTAGCCGCTCCAAGCTTCTCCGGTGCGTGGATGAGGAGCCGTCCTTTGACTCCAACCTTAGTCGTTGTTTGTCCCGAGGGGCCTGTGCTTGGCTTGTCTGGTGCTCCCCTCCAATGCAGGTACAGGCCATGCATGCTCCAGCCAGGGGCGTCCCTGGGCCCGTGCGGGCTGTGCGACAGAACAGGGCCCCCAAAAATCATGGGCCCCAGATTTACCTTATAAAATATATCCTTTAGGCTTTGTTTTAATGAAAAAAAATGAGCCAAAGCTGTATTCTTGGGCCAAAAAACGTGGCTTGCTGAACCTAGTCACGATCGTGACTTGCATCTCGACTAGAAGCAAGGCGGAGAAAGGCGGCGCCGGCAGCAATTCCAGTTTTCACGTAACCCTTCAACTTTGTTTACCGGTCCGGGCGACGGCCGGCGGGGCTTCCGATTCCTCGCTCGCTCCCGGCCCAACGCTGTTGTTCTAGATCGAAATTGGAGACAAGATTGTAAATTCCATGCCTAGTGCTTTACTTTATTTAGATAATATTTTGTTGTCTTTGTATACAAATTAATCTAGTGTGGTTCTTCCATTTTGCCAGTCATGTCTCTTCAAATCGGCTTAGAAAATATGAATCGGGAAATCAAAAGCGTAAGAAAAAAATAAAGAATTGAGGAATTGACTCAATCTCAGAAAGGATCTATGGAGAGATCTATTATTAGAGAACCACATATTAGTTACTAGGCCTCTGTTTCGTGCTTCGAACTGGGCCTCATTTTTTCACGGGACGCGCCTGCTCCAGCACACCCTCCACCTCCGTCACGACGGATTCTGCCTGGGCTTCAAGACCATTGTCTGAACTGCTTGTCATTCAACCAAAAGGTTGCCACTTGCAAGTTGCCGCAACAGCGCCTCAGGTGCCATGGCTTCCACCACCAGCTAGCACAGAATTGCAAGCTCCCCCATCATCGTAATGACAATGTGCCTCTTGGTGCCGCTATTAACGTTCAACACTGACTCGGCAGGCAGCGTTGAGACTCCATCCTAGGCACTCCCAAGGGGTCGGCAATCCATCATCCCTGTTCTGGTCTTATCTTCTCCAACTCTAGTAGACACTTGTTGCCATGGTTGGTCATTGGAAGGCACACTCAAGTTTGGTCATATGGGTGTACTGACGTGCATACCACTGCATTTGGAGGTCGTGCAGTTCGACACGCTGAGTGGTGCACGCCAGGCAGGAATGGACAATACCACCCTTGATCCTGCATTTGGAGGTCGTGCATATTGGTGACAACTTCCTCGGCTCCATCGTGTTGCCACTCCAGAGCCTGTTGCTTGCCTCGCGCGCCGCCGAGACTCCGTGTCTGCAGACAGGATGATGCATCCTTGGTCTCATATAGTAGTGGGCTGGCGGCTAAAAACAAGAAGAGGGTTGAGAGAAGAAATCCAAGCTCGTAACATACTATGAAGAAGTGGGGCCAAAGCTGTGATCTTGACACCTCGGCATTCAATGAAGTCTTTGCATTGCCACTTTTGACGGACAAGCTGGAGGCTTTGCAGGTGCGGTGCCCTGGGCGTCATCGCCGGCACCGGGAGGAGGCACGCTCACTGCTGGGCTGAATTAGCTTCAGCTCAGTTTGTTTTTCGAAAAACAGCTTCGAAAGCTCCCGCAAAAGCTTGAGCAATAATTGGATATACGTAAAACGTAGTAGTAGTCCATACCTTCAGCTCTGTCCTCAGGGAAGTTCGAATGGTATGCATTGTCTAACAAACTCTAATCTACTCTTAATGAAAAACTGGCCGATGAGGCCTGTTGGCAAAAAAATAAGTCTGAAACCCATGTCTAATTTACATGACTATAGGTAGTAAAATATATAGAATATTGAGGCATCTGGAATATAAATTGTATCAATAAAGAGGCAATGTACTGAAGTAGCAAAATATCAAAATAACAAAAATATCAAAATATCAAAATAACAAAATAACAAAGAGAGAAGGCAGTCAAACAGAGCAAAAGCTGAGCTCACAAGATGGCTCTCAAGTGCATAGGCGCTGATCTTTTTCCTTATCCAAGATGATGTCCCAATCTGATAGGGTTCTTTCAGTGATGGGTAAGTCACTGGACTTTTAGGCCTCTTGTTTTCTTCAGTGCGTGACTTCTCATCATTGCTTTTTACGTTTCCTGATGGGAGAATGTGTTTCCTGTCGTTTTTCGTATCTGTCAATCAGAAGACAAAAGTTATACAGATACCCTCATATCTGCCAGTAGTCTCAATACACCAAACAGCCATTCATTTTCTCACTTATTTGGATCCCAGCGTTCTGGTTCTTGAAATCTTTCTGGCATCCACTAAGTCCAAATGCTTTGAATTTGAAAACCATGTTCCCTTCATATCTCAAGAGCAAAACGTCGCCATTAGATATTCCATGGAACTCCAGAAACTGTGACCAGCCACCTGTGAAGAACATGCTTGATTGACCAATCTCAAGCTCAATACGCCACAATTTGCCAAGGGGGCTGAGAATGACGGCAGTCTGGCTGTTTAAGCACTCTTCTGTGACGTGATTTTTCACAAACCTAGAAGGAAATATCTGCAAAAGCATGTGTACGAATGTGAAAAGGCACAATGTTCATGATACATCTCAAGTTAAATGTTCAACAAGATGTATATTCTTATGATCTTACTGATCAGAATATAGTATCTGGAGTTTGCATACCATCTTTTCCGATAAATACGGATGAAAAATCCTGATGAACTGCGGCTTACATATAACACCTTTTCTGCTTCTGGATGTCATAACTGAAGAAACTGTGATTTAAGTATCAATGTAAACTGAAAAAATGATACTACCTCCAAGGCCAAATGCAGATCATTTTAGAATTCTAGCCGCAGCCAAACCTTTTCAACTTGACAATCAATATACTATATGTTTTTGCTATTTGAAATGGTATATTTAATATTACCAGTCAAAGCATTATATTGAAGACCATTGCCGTAAACACTCTACATTTGGAATCAAAAGGTGTGGTATATTTAATTAGAACTGAAAATGATGTTACCAGTAACAAGTACATACATTGTATGTGCAATAGGTTCAACTGTGATTCAGGGGGACCATTTAGAACTGATGAATTCTGCCATTTGCAAGCATTTTTGAAAAATAGTTCAAATGTCTGCATTAACAGGAAATAATTCTGTCTTCCCAAAGCAGCATTCCCAATTCTAGTTTAACACAAGATCAGTTCCAAGGTGTTGAATGTGGCCATTGCCTAGTTCAAATTCAATTATAATTGATCTTTTTTACTGGAAATCTTCGATTAAGTTTCTCAACATTCCAAGCCAAATAATTAGGTAATTAGGATCCCTAAATTAATTAGTCTCATCCAAGATTTGCCTGGAAGTATTGTTCACCTGCAGCCGGAGCGCCGAACTCCTTAATGCACAAGCTGGTGTCGAACACCTTGACAGTGAGCGCGCCGCCGCCCTCGTGCCGGAGCACGACGAACCAACCGAGGCCGACGCCGTGCGCGGCCAAGAACTCCGCCCACCCGCGCCCCAGGAACGCACCGTCGCCGTCCCGGCCGACCTCCACACGCCACAACTTGCCGAACGGGGTGACCACGAGGGCCGTCGACTCCGGCGCCCCTTCGCCTCCGCCGGCGCCGGCGTTGCGTTGAAGCAGCCAGCGAGATCGTCGGAAATGCGCTGCGGGATCAGTTCGTGAGCTTAGTAGATCGTCAGGACAGTGAAGCGTCGATCGGCTATTGAGATCGACAGGCGACGACGAGGGAGGCTGTGCTTACCAGCTTGTGGAAGGAAGCGGGAAGCAGGACCTTGAACTGCTTCGCCATGGCGCGCGCACCAGGACCAGGGTCGCTGGGCAATGGCATGGCTATAGTGGACGCTGCAGCGTACGAACGGCCGTGTGTCCCTTGAGTCAAGCAGATGATCACGGAAATGTATTTCCTTCTCAATTAATAATACATGCGCAAAATCAGCGTCCGTTTGTTTATAAATATAGGAAATAAAAGCAACTTTCTATCTACAACTAGAAAATTAGACTGGCTCTGATCACTTGCTTAACAGCCATTGAAACAGTGTGGTTTTTCTCTTGTATATGGACCTAACTGCCTAAGCAGACCACCAACTTAACCGAAGAACCTTTTTAGGGTCTGTCTGCCTAGGACTGCTCCATAAACTCTATTATATATAAACTCTACTGTGGAGTAGCTCCAACAAAACCTAAAGTTTGTGGCTCACAACTTCACTTTTTTTTTAGAATTTGTGAAACATCTCTTTAGATGCTCTCATAGCAATGTTCTAATTAGATGAAGTGATATGTCCAATGTCGCAACATCCATGGATGTATGACGAGCTGAAACAGAGGATGAAGCATGAGCATGAGGGAGATAAATAGTGCGGTCATGCTTCACCGTGCTGAAATGGACATCAAGCTGAGAGAAGAGCGTACATCCATAGACCATGCACTCAAGGAGGAACCCTGACAAAATGGGTACTAAAATCATGCTTCAACGGGACATGCTCAGATAGAAACGAACCAAGAAATTTACAAATTTGACATGAGTCATACCGAGTAGCTATCCTTCTTGGCATTTTCAATATTTAATTTTGGAACTATGTGTGTGGTCGCACCATATTTTTTTTCATTATGTATCAGTTAATTTTGGGAGAGCTTTTAGTTTGGTCGATGAATAGCCACTTTATATTGAATTTTTCTCGTCAGCTCTTAACCCGCGCTACCAAAGGCAGTAGGCAGCTGTTGACTGTTATGCAAGGCAGCAAGGGTGTTTTGATTAGCTTATTGGTACATCTAGAGCCAGCAGGCACCAGGAACAAAATTTCTCCTGCACGCCACAGAGCACACCAAATTGCCAACGCCAATGTTATCTTCCAGGAAGGCACAGAACACAGCAAAATGTCCCCCAAATGAAACATGAACAAGAGATCATGGCTCTGTTTTTCAGTTTCTACGCTTATCTGAATTTTCTTTCTTTCTTTTTAACTCAATGGAAGGAGCTTTCTCGCTTTCAATTTAGATTTAGAAGAATATAGTTGTTCTAGTTTATGAGAGAAACTGGACATAAAAACCTTTCAAGGCAAGTTTTATTAAGTGGAAAACCGGCAAGAAAGCAAAACATGATAGCCCAGACAACAAACCCCAAGCAAACCACGTAACACACACCAGACGGAGCCCATCGCACTTTATCGTTGCCGAGCTTACCACAAGTAGCAATAAGCAGCTCCGAGTTCTCACAGTCAAACAGCAACGAAGGACCATAAGACGCCTCATACTCGCACACAACCCTTACCTCCCAAAAAGTGAATGTTTTTTTTCGAGATCATGCGCTGCACGTATTTCATTAAGAGAAGTGGGATGTTACAAGCCACACATAACTTGCAAGTAATCCAGGGATTACCAGCATAGTCTGAAAGATACAAACAAGCAGCAAGAGAAAATGAGAGAGGGAAGACCCTTAGCTTCAAGACTCCAATAGACTGAGCCTATAAAAGAAAGACAACAACACAAAGGTGTCCTACAATGCAGTGAAACCATGATGGCGGCGAGGCGAGCTTCCAGCAGCGGCGGCAAAGTATCCGCCAGGGAAAAGCACCAATCGGCTCGGTGGCAAAGCATCCACCAAAGGAAGCCAATGCGACGACAGCGGCAAAGTATCCGCTAGAGTGGAACCACGGCGGCCAAGTATCCGCCGGAGAAGAGACATCAGCGGCAAAGCTTCCGCCCGGGCAGGCACAACGGCAAAGTATCCGCCCCGGATCGAAAAAGCGACAAGGAAGCAGCGAAGCATCAGCCGGAGAAATGACCACACACACTGTAAGGCAAACACAAGTGTCGAAGGATATGAAGCGCGCGCACAGGCTCAACCAAAGAAATCCACCGCCAACCGGATTGCACGGCGATGACGCCACACGCAGCACCAAGGAGGCAACGCCTCCAAGGATCTTCGTGAGACAACGCCTCCAAGGAGGGTTGCGACGCAGATAGCGCCGCTGCTGCCTGCCTAACGGGACCGGTTTTCACCTCAAGATCCGCGCAGACGGACACCGGCGAGCGCCAAGAAGGCCGGCTGAGCAGCGGCTCAGCTAGGCACCGGAGCCGGGAGGGAAGTCCTGGCTGTCACAGCAGGCAGCCCAGCCGGGCACCGCTCAGCCAGCCACCGGGAGCGCGAGCGTGGCCGGACAGACCGCCGCCAACCACAGCCGCGGGGGGTGCACGCCAGCCCGCGGAGATGCCGGCCGCCGCCACCCCGACACGGGCGGCGTGGGGGGCACGGTAGCACGCGCCCGCCGCCCCAGAGCCACCGCCGAAAGCTGCACGCACTGGCCGGAGCCAGTAAACTCGTCTCCCCAAAGGCGCGGGAAAGCTCAGATCCGGTACACGGAAGAGTAGATCAAGGGAAGTCCCGGCCGGATCTGCCCCTCTCGCTTGCGGGCGGCGACCATACCCGGCGGAGAAGACGACGTGTCGAGGCTAGAGGGGTGGAGAGAGGAGCGAGGAAGGAGAGGCGAGATGCGGACGGCCATCGTGGCAGAACCGCCTAAATTAATACACTCACAAGAGTACTTGTCTTCCATTAGACACTAAGTACCCAAGAAAGCGTACTAATTTAATCGATTCTGTCGAGCACTCCCAACGGGAGAACTCGAAAATCCACAGTTTTCATCAGGATCACAAATAAGGGAATAAAGCTTACCATAATCTTACATTTCTTACTTCACATGTTTACATTTGATCGAGTATTAAATAACAAATGAAAGAGTAATCATTGTGTAGCAGAATGAAAGTTGAATTATTTTAAACTTAATTGATGTATCTTGTAACCCTTAATCATTATTGCAGCGGAAATAAATAATTATTCCATTACATGACTAACCATTTAACATGATAATGATATTATAGAACTTTTCTTTTTAAAATCATTTGGTGAGGAATTGTAAATAAAACTCCTATCGTAGCGTAATTGGATTTCCTCGCTGAGCCCACCAGGAGGTATCCACACACAAGAGTTAGCAGCTAGCATCCACCTGTCACCTGCAACTTGGGGGAAAATAAAACCCTGAGTACTCAATTGTACTCAGCAAGACTTACCCGACAGGAGGAAATAAAATGACTCCAAGGAATATGCGAGGCTATTTGGCTTCTTTGGGTTTATATTTGCGGGGAAAGCATTACTAACAGTGCATCCTTATATTCAATTTTAGTAGCCATGATTAATTCATTAGCTAACCATTCTAGGTGAGCACCTGAACTACTTTCAAGCAAGTGGTAAGCAATCAGAGTCTCTTTGATCCATCTTTCATCTTCCATTTCTTACTACGATGCCAGAATAAGGCCCTCGTCGTTACCGTTCAAGAACGGCGATTCGCGAATCAATGTGCCCAGCTGGGTACCCCGAGACACACTCCTCGCCTGCATCCTAGACACAGACAAGAACAACTTGCTTTCTCCTGCCCGGGGCTCCAGATCCCCGTCCAAACTGGGACTCCAAGCCCCCGACATTCCCGGCCCGGCCGTAATGCGGTGCAAGGACCTCCAACCCAAAAAGAAAACATATGAATGCACCACCCTATACAGTCGGTCCGGATGAAGCCGGAACCCAAGACAAGAGAGAGCAAGCCTTCCGAGCGCCCATACACAAGTATGTGTTCGGCATAAGGAGATCTGTGACTTAACCTTCAACCCTTAGCAACGATCGGTCCTTAATCGACACAGACGGGACAAAAACGCAACCAGAGCCTCGCTCTGTTGCCCAACAAACCCAACGCCCATCCACGGTCCATGATACCGTCCCGCCCGGTCTCCATTTATTAACCATATATAATCCATGTGATAGCAACAGGATAATAATAGTAATAATCCTATCTCTCGCGAGTGACAGGTAATCACTCGACTTCTACCGGGAACCTGTAGCATAGCAATCTATACGATCCTGTCATGCTAGTAAGACTCATAGGATAAGGATATATATGCAAGTGGGTTTCATCCAACTCCCTAAAACTTAATGCAACATATATATAGTATAAAGTTCAGAATAGTAGGGGTTATGAACCGGGCTTGCCTGGGTAAAGATAACCAAAGTTAGTATTTCATCTTCGTGATATAATCAGCATGACGCCATCTTCGTGTAACACCAAGTCCTTCGGTTGCATCGGTCCATCATCGTTCCTATTATGATATGCAACGATGCGATGCAGAGACGATGCAATCAATTAAAAGGCAACAGCAACTCTTAAAATACAACACGCATAAACCATACTAACAGCTAGCTCTAATGGCTAACGTCGTAAGCTACGTATCGAACTCATAAAACATCTTTTCATGCCGTCATCACTACCGTTTAGTTATTTTAACGTATATTCTAACTAGGGTATTTTAGCTATCTCGCCAAACTAACTATTCTTGAGCTATCAAAATTACGGAGAGCACATGCATATATAACAAAGCTACCGCATAAAACTTAGGGCTAAATCTATGATCAAGTTACCATGATAAGTCATTTCTAAATTAATCTATTAAAGACATGCATGCTAGAGCAATTAAATACTCACTGAAAATCCAACAGAAAAGCATGAACAAGCTATACCAGTGGATAGAGCATGAATTTAGGAAACTAACAAAATTGGTTTCATCATTTTTGGATTTTTCTACTATTTTATATGATTTTCCAAAGTTCAGCTCAGCAATTAAAAAGATAAAGCCATTTCTAATTATCTTGGAAAAAGGAAAGGGCAAACTGGCCCGGCCGGCCCAACTTGGGCTTGGCCCGCAACGGAAAGCGGCCCGCGCAGGAGGGGACCCCGCGCGCGCTCTGGCAGTTTTGCAAAAAGGACCCCGATCTTCTAACTAACTCCGCTGTCACTGTGTGCACTATTGCAAAAGAGATAGACTTCTCACCTAACACCCTGGACTTGTTCTTCTTTACAACCAGGAGGTCCCGAGAAGGGGCGCGGCGGCTTGGCGTGCTGGTCGGCGTCTTTGCGGCTCTGTCGGCCGACGGCGGCCTCGCCCGGTGACCACAGGTGGTCGGACACCCGCGACAGGTGACGCGCACCCCTGGGGCGTAGGCGCGGCCGTGGAGGCAGCGCGGCATGGCTAGCTGCGGTGAAAGCCAAGGCCGCATGATGCACGGCGGTGGCACGACCGTTCCGGTCATGGAGGGCCTTGGCGAGCGAAGGAGAGGGACCGGCGAGCTTCTTGGGACTACAAGGGATGCGTCTGCAGCGTTGGTTGTGGCGGAGAAGGTTCGTGACGAGCTGGCCGTGTGCGAGCCATGAGAACGGCGGCGCTTGGGCGGACACCGCCGTGGCAGCGACCCCAAGGCGGCGGTAGAGGCCCGCCGGAGTGGAGCAAGGCACAGAGGGGATCAAGGTGAAGCTTTCGGTCCCATCTAATTAGACGCTAAGGCTCTGGATGGTTGGAATGGCTTGGTGCACCGTTCACGGCTACTTGACGACCGCCAGCCAGAGAAACTCCAAATTGGAGCTTGGCACGGCATAATTCAAGGAGAGGTGGGGTCGGGTGTCTAGGCGACTTAATGGTGAAGCCGTGGATGTGATGAATCGGGCTGATGTGCCCTCTCCATGCCAAACAGGGCGAGCGGGGTCAACCGGTCGGGATGGCAGAGGAGGGCGTAGGCAGAGCTCTGGCGTTCTCGCCTTGACGGAAGATGGCTGGCTCCTAGCGGTGCAGTACTCGGGTACGTGCTACATGCCACGTTCACGGGTGGGGGTTGGGGAGGCGTAGCTCACGCAGCCGCAGCGCCATAATTGGCAAGACGACGGCGAGCATGGCCGCGGCAAGCGAGGCAGGGAGGCGTCCCGTCGCGCTGTGCCCGGCGCGACGTTCTTCAAGACGAGACGCGGAGCTGCAGGTGGACGCGACGGCGAAGCGACGGCACCGAGCAGCGGAGCCGAGCCCACGCGCGTGGAACACGTGCGCGGCGCGCCAGGCGCGACGACAGCGAGCACCAGGGCGACGCCGGAGGCGCGGTGTGCGGGTCACTCGCGGCTCGCGCGGCCTAGCATCGATATGACGATGACGCGGCGTGCGACGGCAGTAGCACAGCACAGCAGCGAAGCGAGCAAAGGCGACTCGACAGCAGCAGCAGTGGCACCAGCGGGCCAGCACGACGCTAGTAGAGCAGCCGGCAAGGCAAGACAGTGTGGCCGTGCAGACTGGGCAGCAGCGGGGTGCAGCGTCGGCGTGTGGTGAGTAGCCACGGCCAGTGGCCAGCGGCCATCGGTGCGCACGCGGCGCGCCAACGCGACGCCAGGGACACGGTGAGCGCGCCACAGGGCCAAAACGACTGAACCGGTGCTCTGCACGCTTTTTAAAGCACGCCCTAAACCAAACTTGATCCGTTAGCGACCGAACCAACTTAGCAGAGCTCAAGAGAGTACTTAGGGCTTCAAATAAAAGCAACAAACACAAACATAGATGGCTTAGAGAGAAAGATAGGGAGATGCCAAGCTGGGTTCGTCAGTGATGTCGCTAAGCTCGGACAGAGCGTGAACAAAGCCAAGGTAATGAGATTTCTAGGCGTTTTGGAGCAAGATACAGCAGGCTTAGGACGCACCAAACCCAAATCGAGTTTTCCTATTTCTTAATGGTACTTCTAAGTTTCAAGCAAAGCAAAAACCTATGCTTACTTATTAACCAAATTGCTCAAAACATTACTGCCGAAGTTGCTTTGTCAAACAATTTCCAGACTTAAAAATTCTAAACTGAAATCTATTTCAAATTGCATTTCTAAGCTTTTAGAAAAACTATCTAGCAATATTATTTTCCTAAAGTAAGAATTGTACCATCATCTACAAAGATTCCGCTTCAAGTTTTATTTAAAGGTTGCACACAAGTCCTATACTATTTTGCTTACTAAAAATTAATCTTGAACCTTAAGTGATATAGAAGGCAATAAAAGCTAACTTTCATTTAGCACTTTTAATGGCCTTTCTAAGTTACTAGGAATTATTTTCACACTTAACCACATGCATTAACACATAAACACGATGCTCACGAAATGATTTGATAGGCGGTTAAGCGCGTAACACCTGGGGTGTTACATCCACCCCGTTGGAGCGCCGCCGCCGCCGCAGCAGCTTGCGGAGAAGGGCGGCGGCGTGGAGCAGCCGGGCGGCGGAGTAGGGTTCGGCGGGCAGCTGCGGTTCCCGAGTCGCCTCACGGGGAGAGACGACGCGGGGGAATAGTCCATTTGTTGAATCGCACATCGTTGCCGAGCTTTGTTGCCCCCATAACAAACAGCTACCTTTGCTTGTATTCTAGTAACCACGAATATTTTTATCTTTTTTTCTTTAGAAACCGGAGGGGCCGAAGCTTATTAAAATAAATTAAAACCATATAGGTAGCAAAGATTAGGTTCGTATTCTATGCATTGTCTCATTCTCTCGGAAACCAAAAGCAGAGGCAGGCTCAACTATAGGGCGAGACTGGCCTACTTCCACTCTGGCCACAGCCTCATCCCCTCGCAAACCAAAAGCAAAGGCATACCCAAATACATATAGGGCGAGATCGCCCCTACCTTCCCTCCAGCTCTGACCAGTGACCACATCCCCCTTCCAGTGACACCTAGATTGCCGAACGCTCAAATCCTTATAGAAGAAGTCCAATTTACCTCCCTAATGTTTTGAAAACCGTGCACTTTTGCTCAATGGCGGTTTTGATGGTGATTTTTCTATTGTGGCGGCACACCAAAGGAGGTAATTGAACCAAGTTGAAAGTTTAAGAGGTAAATTGGACTAGATATATCCTTATGTAAAACATATATTTTTTAAAAAATAGAATTTTATTTTATAGAAAATAAATACAATCAAAATCCGAGTGAAAGGTTCAAACAATTTCAACCTAGCGCTCGGGGGAGCCTCCTCTTTTCGGCCCCTCCCCATGGCGCGGCGGCGCTCCTCCCTTCCCTTGGTGCGGCACCCCTTCATTCCCATACCCAAGCGCTCCTCCTGGCATTGGAGGGGCCGGATCCATCGGTGGTGCACCTCCTAGCGGCAGTTCCGGCGATGGAGATGTCGGATCCGCCCGGCGACGCACTCCCCGGGCGGCAGTTCCGACGATGGAGAGGCGGATCCGTCGGCGGGCGCACCTTACGGCAGCAGTTTCGGCGATGGAGGTGCTAGATCGGCGGCGCACCTCCCGGCAGCAGTTCGGCGATGGAGATCTTTGGATCGGCGACGGCGCACCTCCCGCCCGGCAGATCCGGCGATGGAGGTGCCGGATCGGACGGCGGGCGCACCTCCAGCCGGCAGATCCGACGATGGAGGGGCAGATCGGCGGCGCACCTCTGGCGGCGGCGCATTCGCTGGCCAAGATCCGCGGCAGTAGGTCCCAGTGGGCGAAGCTCCGGTGGCGGGATGGGCCCGGTGGGCCTGTAGATGGGCTCACGGGCCTATCCACGGTTTTTTTTTATTTAATTAATCGAGGCGGGCATTGAACCGCCTCAGTTAATCTTTATTTACTGTGGACGTCGTGTGCGAGGCGGTTGTGGTTGTGCGCCTCGAAAAATTATTTCTAACCGCCTCTGTTAATTCTGTGGTAGTAGTGTAGACACCGTAACAAGTTTAACTTCAGATAAAACACATTTTCTAGATTGAACTAGGGTTTAGAATTTTTAATTGCATTATTTTTTGTGTAAAAATATATTTGGATAATTTCTTATCTTCTTTTATATATTTTTGATATTTTTTATAAAAAAATTAAGTTTGATTTATCTCCTTCTTCTTTTAACATAGTTCTACTTACCCCCTCTTAAATGAACTACGGAACAAAAAAATTCTTATATGCTTTTCATTTGAGAAGTAATCATCTTCTCTACTATTTGTTTGCCAAATTACCGATTATATACTATAACTGTTATGTGATGTAACAATATAAATATGGTCTACATATGTGGGTAGATCAGAATATAGCTCTATCTGAAATTTTTGGCTGGGTCCACCACTGACAAGTGCATATTCGTGCTGACTCGCTGCAAATAGGAAGCCTGCAAGCGTCTATATCAGTGACGTTGCACAAATACCGAATCATGAATACTTGACATAAGCTAGTTTTATGCAGTTAAGCCAAAAGTCTAAAATTTGTAACTACAAGTAGATAGGTCATCTATAGGAAGCAAAATACTCCCTCCATCTCAAATTATAAGTAGTTTGACCATTCGTCTTATTCAAAAAATTTACAAAACATCACTTCTTTTATCGTGGCTTACTTTATTAATAATAGTTCTTCAAGAATAACTTAAATTTGGCAATATTTATATAAATTTTTTGAATAAGACGAATGGTCAAACTTGAGTTCAAAAAAGTCAAACGTCTTATAATTTGGGATGGAGGAAGTACAGTATATTAACACAACGACCTAGTTAATTCTATGCAGTCAAGCTTAGTGTTTCGAAACATGTGACTGCAAGTAGCAAGGACTTGGGACATCAGCAGGCAGCAAATTCCCAACGGCGGCGTTGAGGCCAAGCACTCAACAGCCCAAGCCATAGCTTTCCAGCCTTCATTTGCCACGCCATAGATGCATCTCGCCACAAAAAATCGGCTGCTGTTTGGTTTCTGCGTAAAGTTAGGCTCGCCACAGGAATCTCAATTCATTTGCGCTAGCTTTTTCGCCATAGGTGCGGCGAGTGTTTTCTCCACCACAACACTGCGGCGCGCCACAACTTGACGTGGCTTTCCACGGCGGGCATCCAAAGAGCCCCGATGTGTGATGACGACATGCCACAGCTTGGTTTCCATGACATTGAAGGTGCACACGTCACCTACCTTCACTTTGTTCTCCCTGCGGAATGTGTTCCATCCTGACCCAAAAACGTAACCACTATGCTTTTGCCATCTGAGAACACGAACCGGCCAAGAATTGCTGTTGACTGAGGTCTTGAGCATGATTGTGCAGTGTTTCTGCAGCCCAATCTGATTGCAGAAGGCCTGTGCCAAATACTGCAATAATCACAATCATGTGAGCTTTTTTTAGAAAAAAGAATATATTAAATATATCTCAGCTTCTACATCGATTGATGCATATAGCTACTGATTATTACATAATCCGACACAATGTTCCAACTGATTATTGTAACATGCTATATATGCCAATTGTTGCTCTATCTATCAGTGTTACCACTAATATATCATAATTAATTATTCTTGTTCATGTAGCTTTGAGTACTATACTTTTCGATGGCATGTGCATGTATATATGCTCTCACTAATTAAAAATATCAAAATGAGGTGTTTAGACCAATCAGTTCATATTCGTGCTCAAATTTGAATGACTTTAACCC
The DNA here is from genome assembly GCA_015844335.1 of Chrysopogon serrulatus. Lineage (NCBI taxonomy): Eukaryota > Viridiplantae > Streptophyta > Magnoliopsida > Poales > Poaceae > Chrysopogon > Chrysopogon serrulatus. The sequence goes on from JADLZL010004723.1 coordinate 26,575, forward strand.
AATTCCTATTCCTAATTTTCAGAATCAACGGGAGAATAATCGTCCTTACAAGTTGCCTTTTTATTGAGTTGGTACTCATCTTCTTCCGTATCCAAGGTGGCGGTCCAATGTCGTAGACACATCCTGTGTGTGATGGAACGTTGCTCAAAGATAATGTCATGGAGGATTTTGGCCTCGTTCCTTCGCTACTTGAATTACGATACCCTTCCTGGTCTTGTGGTCCGTACTGGATGAACAAGACATAGGAGAAAGTTCAGGCATACGCGTAAGCATACGCGTAAGGATAGCATCTAACGAAAAGGAAAAATAAAGTCAATTGCTTTAATCTCTCAAGCTAGCATGTGTAATATTGAATCATCTTCATCAAACTTTGTGTTATCGTTCTTGTCTTCAGTAACCAATGAACAGCTTGAGCACCTTCCTGAAGAAGAATTAGTATGCTTTTCTTCTCGATTTGATAATGCTTTGTAGATTGTGAGAATGAGAAAAAGAAGTGGAGATTCCTGAAGATGTTTTGAGTGTGTCTCTCTCGACCATATTTGACCTAAATGCCCAAAGTTTCTAGCAAGAATTGCAAGGGATGAAGAGGAAGACAAAACTGAAACAAGTGATAAGAAAGAAGCACAATCACAGGAGCAACAAGAAGGTAACCTTGAACCGCAAGGTGGCGTATGGTGTTCTTTCTGTTCCTGATCAACTTGAGTGTTGTGCCTCTAATTGCCTATCTAAGTGTGAATCAATGCCACAATATTATAGTACTCACCGCTGTAACTAGGGAGTGCAAGCATCTATATCGGTGACGTTGCACCAGCTAATGCCAGATCGTGAATATATATGCCTTCAATCATTGGCTCGTGATTCATTTGCGGTAACACCGGATCACCACTAATTACTTATAGAGTACTCTTACTTATAATATGAATACTTGACATAACCTAGTTTTATGCAGTTAAGCCAAAAATCTAAAATTTGTAACTGCCAGTAGATAGGACATCAATAGGAAACAAAATACAGCAAACTTAACACAATAAAAGGAGACTTGTTGACGTCAACTGACGTTTAAAAAAAAAAAACATGTGACTGACGTCAAGCTAGTTTCATGTGCAGTCAAGCTAGTGTTTTCAAACATGTGACTGGCGTCAACAGACGTCGAAAAAAACATGTGACTGCAATTAGCTGGGGCATCAGTACGCAACAGATTCCCTACAGAGGCGTTATTGAAGCCAAGTACTCAACAGGCCAAGCCAAAGCCATAGCTTAACGACGTGTGATATCGACATGCCACAGCGTGGTTTTGATGACATTGAAGGTGCAGATGTCACCTATCTTCACATTGTTCTCCCTGCAGAACTTTTTCCATCCTGACCCAAAAACACAACTACTGTCCTTTTGCCAGCTATAACCATGAAGCTGCCAAGAATCGCTATTGATTGAGGTCTTGAGCGTGATCGTGCAGCATTCCCGCAACCCAATCTGATTGCAGAAGGCCTGTGCCAAAGACTGCAATAATCACAATCACGTTAGTTACACAACTGATTATTGTAATGTGTATTTGAGAACTATGCTTTTTGATAGCATACCGCATATGCATCTATGCGCTATCACTAATTAAAAAAATCAAAATGAGGTGTTTAACAATCAATTCATATCCATGCTCAAAATTTAATGACTTTAACCCTATTCCTAGCTTCCTAGAATCAACGGGAGAATGAACATCCTTACAAGACGATGCTTTCTTATTGAGTTGGTATTCATCTCCTTCCGTATCCAAGATGGCGGCCCAATGTCGTAGACAGATTTTGTGTATGATGGAACCTTGCTCAATGATGTCATGGAGGATTTTTTTAGCCTCTTTGTTCCTTCACTACTAGAACTACCCTTGGTCTTGTTGTCCCTACTGGATGAACAAGATAACTTTTTTGCCTAAAAGTATCTGCTAATGTTGCTGCATCATAAAACAAAATGAACATGCACTTTAGTATTTAACTCAGATTCAATCTTTTTCGCAAACAATCTCTACATATAAAAAAGAAACTGATCTATATTTGTTCTTACAGCGCATGATAGTGACAAGCCACAGTGTAGTTTTGATGGTGTTGAAGGTGCACAGATCACCTGCCTTGAGCCTGTTATCCTGGCAGAAGCTCTTCCAGCCCTCTCCGAGAATGTAGCGATAGTTCTTGTTTGCAAAACCACGCACCTGCCATGATCTGGTGCTGTCCATTTCTGTCTTAAGGGTGATTGTGCAAGTCATCCGAAACCCAATCGAATTGCAGAACTTTATTGACAACGTCTACAAGCATGTATTGTAACAACTTATTTCATGAAGGATGAACATTCGATCGCTAGTGGGCAAATACTAATTGGATAATTGATAATTAGTTATGAGTGCCTCTTCATGTGGGTTGGCATACAAGAATCTCTAATATTTTGTCAAAAATGTTTATTTATTTTTTATACAAAGGACAATGGGTTCCATCCTTTTGCATCATCCAATGCATAAGGCCAAAGTTGTTTATTACATTGACCGATTGTATCATGCCAAAGCTTTTCTTGGTAAAGTACTATTTATTTTGGTTAGAACATGCACACATGTTAGTTTCTATGTCTCAACCTTGTAGAAAGAAGTTGATTTTTCCACAATTGCTTATTCAAATGAACCTGATTCTAGGTTGTGAATCAAAACTAAAGGGTTACAGATAAAAGGAGGGATGATAGATAGAAGGTATACTATCTTCTGTCAAGAAAACTTGAAGTTCAGATAAGGATAGGATGTAAAGTCAGAAACTCATGTTTACATGATTGGAGGTAGTAAAAGATATAGAATTTTAAGGCATCTGGTCTTATGTATTGTATCATAAAAGAGGCAATGTAATAAAGCATCATCAAAATAATAAAAAAACAAAAAATAGAGAACGCATTCAAGCAGACCAAAAGCTGAGCTTACAAGAAGGCGCTCAAGTGCATAGGTGTTGATCTTTTTTCCTTATCCAAGATGTTGTCCCAATCTGATAGGGTTCTTTCAGTGATGGGTAAGTCACTGGACTTTTAGGCCTCTTGTTTTCTTCAGTGCTTGACTTCTCATCATTGCTTTTTACGTTTCCTGATGGGAGAATGTGTTTCCTGTCGTTTTTTCCTATCTGTCAATCAGAAGACAAAAGTTATACAGATACCCTCATATCTACCAGTAGTCTCAATACACCAAACAGCCATTCATTTTCTCACTTAGTTGAATCCCAGCGTTCTGGTTCTTGAAATCTTTCTGGCATCCACTGATTCCAAATGCTTTGAATTTGAAAACCATGTTCCCTTCATATCTCAAGAGCAAAACGTCACCATTATGTATTCCATGGAACTCCAGAAACTGTGACCAGCCACCTGTGAAGAAGATGCCTGATTGATCGTTCTTAAGCTCAATACGCCAAAATTTGCCAAGGGGGCTGAGAATGATAGCCATCTGGCTGTTTAGGCACCCATCTCTGATGTAATCTTTCACAAACCTAGCAGGCAATATCTGCAATAACACACGCATGAAAGTAAAAAGGTGCAATGTTCATGATGCACCCAATCATTGCTTATAGAGCACGGAATATTTGGAAAGAATGTTTTTTTTGCAGGATTTTTTACAACTAGGCAAAATCACCACAACAGATTATGGATGCGGCTATGCAGGATGAAGCTTTGTTGTCCCAAGGGATGGCAATTGAAGCCACTGAGTAGTTCTCTATCTACAATTTAGCTAGGGAGACTATGTCGAGTTTTTATTTTTTCCTTTATTTTTTTACAACTAGGCAAAATCACCACAACAGATTATGGATGCGGCTATGCAGGATGAAGCTTTGTTGTCCCAAGGGATGGCAATTGAAGCCACTGAGTAGTTCTCTATCTACCATTCAGCTAGGGAGACTATGTCGAGTTTTGATTTTTCCTTTATTTTATTTCTGGTTATAGCTATAAGTTCAGAGCACTATCCGTTGTTCTGCTCTGCTATAATGAATTTGCAGAGCACCTGCCAAATTTGCTAAGAAATATGTTCATGATACAACTGAAGTTTAAATGTTCAACAAGATGTATATTTTTAATCAGAATATAGTATCCAGAGTTTGCATACCATCTTTTCCGAGAGATGTGGATGAAAAATCCTGATGAACTGTGGCTTACAGATAACACCTTTGCCGCTTCTAGATGTCATAACTGAAATGTGATTTGCGTATCAATATAAACTGAAAAATTATACCAGATCATTTTATAATTCTAGTCACAGCCAAATTAACCTTTTTAACTTGACCATCAATATACAAGTTACATAAATTCACAATACATAGTTGATGTCACTCGTCCTGGAAATTAATTTTATATTATATATTTTCTCTATTTGAAATGGTATATACTCAATAAAAAACTACAAATCAACTCAATATATTGAAGACCGTGTCACTGCCGTAAACAGCGACGGATGCAGCGGTGGGGGGGGGGGGGGGCTCGAGCCCCCCTACAGCCACCGGACCAGTGGAGCCGCAGGGGGCGGCGGCAGCCGGCGGCAGCCCGGCGGCAGCCCCGGCGGCAAGCTGCAGCAGGCGTCAGCCCGGCAGCAAGCGCCGCAGCCCCCTGGAAGGTATTCCTGGATCCGCCCCTGGCCGTAAACACCCTGAATTTGGAATTAGAACGTGTATTATATTTAATTAATTACTAAAAATAATGCTACCAATACGGTATCATCATTAGTTATAAGTGCAGTAGGTTCAACTGCGATTCAGGGGACCATTTAGAACCCATGAAGTACACTATTTGCAAGAATTAGTTCAAAATTCTGCATTGACAGGAAGGAATTAATTCTGGTTTAACACAAGACACTACCGGATACAGGAGGGTTGCCGAGGGCAAAGTTCTTTGCCGAACGGCAAATATCGGGCGCTCGGCGCGCTCGGCAAAGAGGCTCTTTGCCGAGAGCCACCGTCGGCAACCAAGAACACTCGGTATAGGGCATCTTTGCTGAGAGTATAGAGCCACCGTTCTTTCTTAGACTGCGTGCAAAGATCAGTTCTGACTAGTAGTAGAGCTCAAATCTTAATAAAAATTGAATGGGCTATATGTTCTCACTGGTCCTCGATTAAGTTTCTTAACGTCGCAAGCCAATTAATTAGGAGATTATTAGGATCCCTAAATTAAGTAGCATCATCCAAGATTTAATTTGCGTGGAAATATTGTTCATCACCTGCAGCCGGAGTGCCGAACACCTTAATGCACAAGCTGTTATCGAACATCTTGACGGTGAGCGCGCCGCCTCCTTCGTATCGGAGCACGACGAACCAACCGAGGCCGACGCCGTGCGCGGCCAAGAACTCCGCCCAGCCGCGCCCCAGGAACGCACCGTCGCCGTCCCGGCCCATCTCCACACGCCACACCTTGCCGAACGGGCTGACCACGAGAGCCGTCGGCGGCGGCTCTGGCGCCCCTTCGCCTCCGCCGTCGTCGCCGGCGTCGAAGCACCCCGCGAGCTCGTCGGAGATGCGCTGAAATAGATCGTTAGCAGTGAAGCGTCAGCGACTGAGATCGACCGGCCGCCGGCGATCGAGGGAGGATGCGCTTACCAGCTTGTGGAAGGAAGGAGGCAACAGCACCTTGAGCTGCTTCGCCATGGCGCGCGCACCAGGACCAGGGTCGCTGTTCAATGCCATAGCGATGGTGGACGCTGGGTGCTGTAATTATGAGGCAGTAGTATATTTTCCCATCCCAGTGAGTTTATGAAGCAGAGGATCACGGAACGACGCTTCGGTTTCCTTCTCAATTACTGCTGCAGTATTTCCCAAAAACAATTACTGCTGCTGTAAACACAGTATCCGTCTGTTGTCTCGAAGTAAGAACATGTGCCACGTTGCGTGAGCCGTTCCCACTGCCGGCCAAGAAGGCCTTGGAAGAAGTGTTTGATGGGGACTGTGCTCATATACCCCCGCCGTTCCAAAAAAAAAAAAAAAAAAACATGCAATTGTTCGGTGAGGACTTCACTCATATATACATGTTGCCTGAGCTATTCTCACCGGATGGCGAGGTTAACGCGTGCAAGTGTCGCTGCAGCTGCTCGGTTGTCCAGAGCTAGAGTTAGGCCTCCTTGCTAGCGCCGATTCGGGTTGGCCACTGTCTAGGGTCTGAGGTTTCATATAAAATTTTTTATCCTCTCGGATGTCTCCAAAACATATTGTATCAAACTTTTTTTTATCTTAATACGAAGACACATAAACCTTTTGTGTGATGAGAAAAAAGAAAATTTGCATTAGTTTTCAGAAACCACTCAAGATCTTGAATTTTTGACAAGCTTGAAAAACCTCTCCAATAACTTCTTATCTGAGCTTTTAAGCTTTTCACACCGGAGAAAATCGATCCATTCATGAAAATATTTGAGCACGTACCCAACCGACACGAGAAAGAACAAGATGAAATGGCATGATTTATAATAAAAGATTAAAAATTAAAATAATTCAGGTTATTTAAAAATATCTGAAATTCCTAATTAAAAAAATATCTAAAAGTATATAGGGTGTAGTGTCACACGTCCAATGAGACCAGTAACCGTCAACGACACGTGGAAATAGAGCACAAGTAACATATGCTTCTCTGCAGAGATCTTATTTGTGGGACAAAATAAGGAAAATAAGGTTGACGGTCAATATGAGGTCTCAAGCAGATCCATAGTTTTCAAGTTATCTCCTGAGAATTGGGAATGGAACTGAAGAAACCATCGGAGATGATTATGTTCGCCTGCCAGAGGGTATCGTGATTCCTTATATAGAGAACAGTGACATCTCCATAAATACACTAATTCATCATGTTTTTCCATCACTCGAGCAAAACGCGAGATCAGCAGAGTATATGAGCACACGTGCCATCCTGTCAACTAAAAATGAGCATGTTGATCAACTCAACTCAAAAATGATTGATATGTTTCCAGGAGAAGAGAAGGTTTATCATAGTTTTGACAGTGTTGATGATGATTCAAGAAACAACTACCCAATAGAGTTTCTAAACTCCATCACTCCAAATGGCCTCCCTCCACATGTGCTCGTGGTAAAACAAAACTGTCCTGTCATACTTCTCCGAAATCTTGATCCCAACAATGGCTTGTGCAATGGAACAAGGTTAATTGTCAGAGCCTTCCAAGACAATGCGATTCACTGTGAAATCGTTGGTGGGCAACATCAAGGTAAGAGAGTGTTCATAACTAGGATCCCTATGTCTCCATCTGATGATATTTCACTCCCTTTCAAGCTCAAGAGGAAACAGTTTCCAATTCGGCTAAGTTTTGCAATGACAATAAATAAAGCACAAGGGCAAACCATACCAAATGTAGGGATCTACCTCCCAGAACCTGTATTATCACACGGGCAGCTGTACGTTGGACTGTCCAGGGGGGTGTCAAGATCAACTACAAGAGTTTTGGCTAGACCAAATCAAGATTTGGAGTCTGCCGGGAACATCACCAAAAATATTGTTTATAAAGACGTTCTTAACTGTTGACTAATGGTGGGCATACTCTAGACTTTTTAATCAATGCTAAATATTCATGTAAATATCCAGGTGTCAGCAGCCGCATCATATGATATTTTTGTCCATGTTATCATCATACAATTTATATATTTATTTGTTTTCTGTACTCTTAATGTATTTATGTCCACAACTGTAGGAATGGAGCGCTGAGCAAGATTGCCATAGGCAGATGCTTCTGTGGGTGTGTGCTCTGCTGCAAGCGACAAGGACTGCACACATTTTAAATTTCTGTAATGCAGACAACAAGGACTGCACAGACCTATTTATTTTTATTTATGCATAACACTTGGGAAATACTTGTTGGCTTCCTTGTAGCTGCTTCATTGCTCACCTTTGACAAGAAAGCTATATGGCCGATTATTTTGTTTCGAATGTTTTACTGAAACCTGCGTTGCATATCCTGCTCTAAGATAGTTGAGAGTATGAAACAAGATGAAAAATTTTTCATCTTTTGTCGGGCTAAATTTCCCAAATTTTTTTGTCGTGCACAATACGAAAATTAATTAGCTTTGGCTACAGATTGAGTGTCGAGTTGCTACTCGCTAGGATTAAGAGTCTGGTCCTTTGTATTTGCCATCGTGGAGTGGCATGACACCTGATGCTCCACTATCTTGACTGCCAATAATCCGACAACATATGGACTGTCATTTTGTTCTGAAACCAAACAGTTCAGGCTGATGCCATATATGCGACATCCACAGCACTTCTCCGCTTACCTTCTTCTCTAAAGCAGTTCCGTTCATCACACCATAGTCACCAAAAACTCATCCGAGCTGAAGTATATATTTTAATATTTTTTGGGCGAAATGAATTGATACGTCACCCATATATAGAAACTAAACCAACCGGCCTCAATCACTGGGAGACACCGGATGCCCTTCCTAATCATCAGCCCATTAGGCATTTATGCTAGCGTTAGCATCCTAATCATCAACCCATTAAGTAATAGCCCTAACGCTCGCCGCCTGCCTTCCATCTCCCGAGGAGGCTCCCTGCTCCATGGTCGCGACCTGCACGCCGCGCCTACGCCTTGCCGCGCCTACGTTCCTGCTCTCCGCACGAACTGCCGCACGGCGTCTGGCCTTCCCTGCTACGTCGCCATAACCGCACGCACGTGCTCCACAGCCGCCGTGCGGCAGGACGCCAAGAACGACGCAGGTATATGCTCGCCTCTCTCTCACCATCCTCATGTGGAAATCGGAATTCATGAACCCTGAGTTTAGCTTTTTGGCCATCTGTAAGAGGTTTGATATAGCAACTGGCGAGTGGCGAAAGGTCGGCACACTACTACAGAACAGACCTTTAGTTACTTGGGCAAAATGAGCAATAGCTCCCGAAACAATGGCGCCCGGGACTAAAAGCACCTTTAGTCCCGGTTGGTAACACCAACCATTGGGCTAGGGACTTTTAGTCCCGGTCGGTGTTACCAACCGGGACTAAAGGTCCATCTTTAGTCCCGGTCTGTGACACCAGCCGGGACTAAAGGTTTTGTCCCGGTCTGGGACACCAGCCGGGACTAAAGATGGGACTTTAGTCCCGGTTGGTGTTAGGGACCGGGATTAAATCCTTCCCCCCCCCCCCATATTTGAATCCTTCCTCCTCCTCTGGTCGAGCTGCCTGAGCTCACTTTCTTCTTTGTTCTTCATGTTCTTCATGTGTTCTTGCTTGATTTGTGCTCCCATCTCCGGCTATTGATTCATTTCATCACTTCTACGCTGTCATTTACTTGTTTAGAGGTTACTAACTTCATCTTCTCAAGTTTTAGCTGCAGGTTATCTCATTTTGTGGTGTTATACATGTGGTTTTTTATTTTTGATTTCTACACTATTTTAAACTTCAATCACTTCATCGTTTGAATATTTTAATGTAGATAACTACAATTAAGACCCTAAAAATCAGCATACACCATTTATTACTATTATGTCTACCATATCTTTTGGTTTAGTTAGAAAAATACTAAATTTATGGTTTCTCATTATAATTAGTTTTTTAAAAATTAACATTTGATAATACTTTAGTTTATAATCTGAGATCGGGTTAATTACTTAATTATAACTAAGTATGAATAATACATTTGAAGGATTATTTAATTATAACTAAGTATGAATAATACATCTGTGATCCAAGCTTCCCTCCATTGGTGCTTGGGCGTCAGATCCAGGCTTCCTTTTGCCGAATCCGCCGGGATCTGGTCGACGTGGACGCCGAGACGACGGCGCTCCATGAAAGAACATCGCCCCATGGCCGGCACGAAGGGAACTCCGGTGTGGATCTTGGCCTACCCCTTGTGTCCTCAATCTCCGCATCCACGGAAAGAGAGGCAAGGTCGAGAGGATTCGCCCCCGCCCTCTGTCCTCGCTATGCCGCCCATCGGATTTGCTCGCCACGCCATCCGGTGCTAGCAAAGTGGGCGAGCCGAGAGGTGAAAGCAATGGGCGGCTGAATGGGGGGTGTGCTCGCGGTTAGGGTTTCTCCCCTAACCGTTAGCCCTTTTTTATACACCTCCGCAGCGACGGGCTGCGTGGCGGAACCTTCTAAATTATATGGCCCACAAGCACCTAACATTGTCCCTAAGACCTCTGTCAGACATACTTGCGTACCACATAACTCAGAATGTTCTGTCGGGTGAAACCCCGATGACACCACGATCCTCCAGGATCGACTTCTTACAAGATATTGTAGTATTACAATTATTTTTATCCAAATACAACAGAGTAGCGGAAGATTTACAAAAGACGATTACAACATTTGATCAGAGTTTGATTAAACAAAACTTAACTGGATTTGCGGAAGCGAGAAAAGAACTTTGTAGACGGAAGGTATTCGATCATGCCATGCCCACCGGTATGACCAAAGTCAGCAACACTAGTCAACACCGCAACAGGGGTCAAACAAACCCCGAGTACAAAAGTACTCCGCAAGACTTACCCGACGGAAAAGAGGGGAGAAGACTCCGGAATTGCTGGTTGATAGGAATCAAGGTAAGGCTTTAGCAAGAATCAAAGACACCTTTTTAAAAAAGCGACTAATGTTGATCCTTACTATTCATTCTTATCCGATATTTTCATTAAGCATTAAACTATCCATCTAGGTTATCCTAGTCTAGAGCAATCACTTGTCAAGCAAGATCTCGATTTCCAAAACTTTCCTTCTTCAGCAACTTTCCTTGTTACTACGATGCCGGGACTCGGATCACGGCTCCCATATCGTGGAGCACACGACGATTCGAATCGCTTTATATACCCAAATTGGGGCTTCCTAGCCACACGATGTATGCAGGACCGAACATCTTACATACATCAACTCAACGCTTAGATTTCTCCATACCAGAACGGGTGTACAGTACACCACCTCTCTACGGCCGCTCGGTCACTTCGGCGGTGCGCATCGTAGGATGGGTACATGCTACTCTCCGTTCTAGTAACGGATAGTCCAAGTGGAGCTTACCGCCATTAGCATGCGACTAGTACTATCCAATAACCTCGTGATCCCAGGGCCAAACAACGGACGGTCCTTAACCGACACAAGTGGACGACACTACATCAGGGCAATAGCCCCTCCTGATGCAAGTCACTCCACCGGCGTCTCAATTTACTCATCACATGCTCTTGTTGCGTACCCTTGACCCGATCAAAGTGAAGGGATACCAACAAGTAACATCAGGTTTTCATAATTGCCCTCAACGGGGATTTTGTTATCACATCTTTAAAAAAAAACATTTCGTAAAGCCTTTGCTATTTGCAGGGCTAAGCATACACTTGCATTTTCGAAATCAAAACAGGTATCTAGGGAATATATCAAGGTACGGTAAATGCATCAAATTAGGATATCACACAACTCCTATTACCTAATGCATCACATCATCAACATAAAATTATAAAGAACTTTCAAAATTCAAGAAAGGGTTTAATGTATCCGGGGCTTGCCTGCGTTGCAGAGAAGGTTAGTTGTTAATCTCGATATTGACTCCTTCGATGGATTCATCTCGTCGGGGTTGGATAATCTGGACTTTCCCCGAAGCCTGATCATCATGATCCACGGAAACCTTCTCTCACGTATACTACACGTACATGAAATGATGCATACTAAGTATGATGAAATGCATGCTTAATGACATGACATGATACGAGATGATGCAACATGGATGAAACAACTCAACTCCTTATTATCTTGAGTACAACTTTCCTTCATGGTAACATGGTATTGAGAAGGTATAACTAGCGTCGACGATTTACGGACTAACGATACGCAATCAACATGAAATGCCGAAGGTCATTAGGGTTAATGACCTAGGGTCACCACTTAATCCCAAAATCAAGCAACCCTAATGGTGATTAAGAGTGATTACTAGTTTATTGACCATTTTACAGTTGTTGAAAGCCGCTAATTAAACTTGCTAATTAATTAGCTATTACCACACATGTGATGATAACTATCACTATGCAACACACATGTGATGTTGACTACTTCTACTACTACACAAACAAGCCATGAACCATTGGGGTGATAATGATTCTTGGTCTACAAGCAATACCAAAATGGAAATCAATCTAAGCAAAGCATATTCACTAATTACTTTAGGCATTTATTATTTATTTAAATATGTGAGCAACTTTACATATAACTAACTATGATCATGCCTTGGACCAGAGAGGGTTGCTGATCCAGGGTCTTCAAACAATACCACAAATCACCCATATATTAATTAAAAACTAATTAACTAAAGGTTATTTTATTTATCATTTTATAGCCATGAATCAATGTATAAATTAATTATAAAAACAAACTTGCTCAAAACAGTGCACAAATTTTAGTGAAGGTCACTTTTAGTATGAAAAGCTTAACCCTAAAATTTCATAATTTTTGGATTAATATATTACTCTACAAAAATCAAACATCATGCATTTATTAATTAAAAGAGGCAATTATTAATCATGACAAAAGTACTTAACATGCCAAACACATATTTTTCCTGAAAAGAGCATATCACAAGGATCACACATATATTTTTTTTATATTTTTAATTGCCCAGAATACTTAATTATGAAATTGTGAAAAACAGCATTTTAAAACCATAAAAGAAAAAAGAAAAAACACCTTCCTTTCCTTCGCGGGCCATCGTGCGGCCCAACCCAGGTCAGCACAAGGTGCCGCGGCCCAGTCCGGCCCGGCTCCCCCCCCTCTCTCTTCTCATCGACAACGGGGCCCAACCCCCTCTTCTTCCCCCCCGTTCAAACAGGCGACGGCGGCGGCCGACGGCAAGCTTCGCCGATGGCGGGGCTGGGGGCGAAAAGGATGGCACCTACACCTTCCCTCGTCCACGGCGAACCCGACAAGCACCAACATGACACCGATTGATGGCTGGAGCAAGGAGGACGACGGACGGGGCGGCTCGGGCCCTTCGTGCTCAACTCTCCGGCGAGGTCGCCGGAGGCCGGGAAAGCTACCAACGCTGCCCCCCCCACGATGGCGAACCTCGGAGCACCGATTGGTTTGGACGGAGGCGCACTGAGTGGCCCTGACCACGGTGAGGAGGCGGTACGGCGGCGCTATTACCGCCGATGAGGAATGATGACCGCACGGCCGACTCCTGGGGGCGGTGATGTGAAGCACGGGTAGGTTCGAGAGGGCGCCAAGACTTGGCGGAGCAAAGGAACAAGAGATGGAGGGTGGTAGAGGAGCAACCGGCGGCCAATTTCACCGGCGCAACGGCTCGGCGGCGGTGGAGCAGAGGAGGAAGAAGACGGCCCGCCGGCGCCCTTGGGTATAAAAAGGAGGCGGTGGCGCGCTCCGGTGGGTGACCAACTCACGGGCGAAGTCTCTCGAGCCGTTCACGGCGTGGCAGGGCGCGCGAGAAGACCGGAGGCGAAGCCACGGCGTTGGTCGGCGGCATGGGCAGAGGGGAGAAGAGAAAAAGGATTTCCTGACTACAGTAGCACCTTGTCACCTTCCCTTTTCTCTTTTTCAAAATTACTCCAAAATTTTGAATAGAAGTTGAAAAATTCCCAAAATACAGATTGCACAAAAATTCATGCTCTACAACTTTCATTTAAGAAGTTTTGTCAGAATTCAAATAATTTTTGAATAGTATTTCAAATTTGAAAATGAGCTCAAATTCTAGTTTTTGGGATTTTAAAATTACTTTTAAATTTTGAATAAAAGATGAAAATCTCCAAAAATAAAAGTTGTTCTATTTTTCAAAGTCTACAACTTTCATTTAAGAAGTTTTTCATGAAACCAAATAATTTTTGAATTGAAGTTTAAAACTTAAAAGGGGACATTTTCCAATTCAAATAACTTTTGAAATTAGTTTAAATTTTATTCAAAAACTTGAAAAACTTTGTATACCAAAGTTGTAGAGCTCAAAGAGATGCACAAACTGTGTTTTTGGAGTTTTCCCAAATTTTGAATATTTTGAGATGAAATTGCAAAAAGGGGCAAAAACACTTGAAATTTAGGGTTTTTGAAAAAGGAATTTCAAATTGGACTTTTGGGCAATTAATTAATGATATTGTGGTACTTTTCAAACCCAACCAACAGTACACTTTCAAAGTACAAAGTTCATACTTTGAAATGGTGCCATTGGTTAGCAACTTTTATTTATAAAATTAATTATGGTTAGCTCACCGAAATTGAAAATGAAATTCAAATTCCAACACTTAACCACTAGGGTTAGGGTTTGGGATTCGGATTCCCAATTCAATTTTGGTTCTCGCTTTACATCATTTGAATTGTAAAATACGGTTAGGGTGTGAGTCGGGGTTAGCCAAACACTTGTACACACCAAAGTTGCTTTTAGTTGCTCACATTTACAAAACTTGATTAAGCACTTAAGTGAGATTTAAATGGTATACACATACACATACAATGTAAAGGGGCTCAAACAACCTAGAATTTAATAAACTCATTTTAATCTTTTTAATTAAGGTTCTCTAATCATGAATGCTCATGCAATACCGATGATGACATGTCGGGTTTAGGTTAACGTAACACCGGGGTGTTTCTGAGGGCCCCACCAGGCTAAATTGGTAGCCCAGTGCCCAGGTTAGGGAGCTTGGATAACCGCCACCGTAGGCTGAATTTGTTTACTTAGCCCGAGAACAATAGTTATTACTATTTGTCCTTTTTATTTACACTAGCAGAATTTTAACATAATTATAATATACGTGGGTTACATGATCTCTTTTTTTCCTTTTAAAAATTTTTAACATGAATTAGAATACCTGACCAGTATCATATACGACTTTCAAGATTTTTTGAAGGGATTAGCTACTTTTTAAGGTTTAAATGATTTTTTTTTTGCCGGTCTTGAAAATGAATCCAACTTGAACTACGTGTGATGCCAACTAATATCCAGAAATTATAAAAAAATAAATATAAGAAGATATGTTCAATTTGACCTCATATTCTAAAAAATTGATGGAAAATGAAGTGTTTCGTTAGGGATTACTCGAACTTGTACTTTGGTGGATCGACGAAAAAAAGTGATAATGTCATAAAGTGGTCCAAAAATTGTCAAAATTGGTATGTGGTCACACTATAGGTGTACAATCTTGCCATAAAAATCTCAAAGCATTTTAATAAAGTGGGGATGTACATTGTTTACAAATTCATATATCTCTCACACAATGACTTGTAACTATTTGTGAAATGTGTGCATTTGCAAACAATGTGCAGTATGATTTGTTAAAATCATCTGAAATTTTTATGGGATGATTATACACCAAATACATGTTGTCATGCAAATTTGTAGATTTTTCTAACCAAGTTTAGATATTATTACATATATTCTATGGTATTCAACAAATAATTACAATAATAAATAAATTTAGTCATAAAATTCTTCAAATTGACACATTAACATATTTTGGATCCATAAGCATTCCATTAAAATTTTAGATAATTTTAATAAAGTGAGACTATACATCCTTCACAAATAAAACCATCTCTCAGTTAGTCATATAATAAAGTGTGAGATGTACCTATTTTGACATAGTAAAAGATTTTTGGATCGTAAATGATTTTAAATAAAAAAGTCATCAACAACAAAGTTGTAGAAATCATCAAGATCTACAACTTTGTTTTTGGTCCTTTCTCCATATGAATTGGTTTAGATATTCAAAATTTTAAATTTTAAAACATAACAAGCTCAAATAGAATTTTGGGATAGTAAATAATTTCAAATGAAAAGGTCATCAATAAAAAAGTTGTAGAATCCATTGATATGTATAATTGTTATTTTGGACATTTCTTAGAAAAAGTTTGTTTGGACCTTCAGAATATGCATTATTTATTTACATGAGAAAAGAAAAAAAACTATAGTGGGTCAAGGATGAGAATGGGCCTAATATGCTCAGAATCTAGCCCAATAATTTAGAAGTTCTAATTTCGAAATATGAGAACTTTAAATAAATTTTTTAGATACTAAATGAACTCAAATAAACAAGAAAAAGTCAACAACAGAAAAGTTATAGAAGTCAACAAGATTTACAACTTTTTTTTTGCCATTTCTTCATTGGATTTTTTGTACAATTTAAATTTTAAAGTTTAGAACTTCAAATAGAATTTTGGGATAAAAAATTAGTTCAAAGGAAAATGTGGCCCACAACAATTTGAAATAACTCATGGAGATTTACACCTTTTTGGTAGACAGCGGCGGTCGCTGTGGATCTGCAGACCGCGATGGACTTACAGCCAGATGTGGCAGGTGCGTGTGGTGTGCCTGCGGGCAGAGCTAGACAAAGGAGAATAAAAGAAGACAAACACTCATAAGCACTAGCTGAAAGCTGTCGTAGTGGTTTGCTCACTTGCTCTATTAACTGGAGGTGGCTAGTTCGACCCCTTTGTTGCCACACTTTTTGTTCTTATGTTTTTCCCTTTTATCCTGATTCTAGTGAAGTTAAAGGAACACAAACACTATTGTAATCGCCCAGGAATGCTTGTCTCGATTGGAGTCTGGTTAGGAATGCAGGTTGGTATATGCCACAATTTTTTTATGTTTTTCTCCGTTTAATCCAGCAGAATTCAAATAGCTAAAAAATGATGAACAATGTTTTAATAATAACCAACAGAACTTGTGTCGGTGTCGGCTGCTTAGCTCTGTAGTTTAACACTGCTGGCGTACGTCGAACCCTGTATTGGCCACATTTTTTAAGTTTATTTTCATTCAATCCTAATAAAATGAGACTAGAGCCGACTTGAGCTTTTTTTTTTGAAGTTTTTGCATTCTATCCTAGAGGGGATGTGGCCACATATGATCTGTAGTCTAGCATCCATATAGGCGGTAAAGATTTTTTTAAAAAATTATAATAATAGTTCTATATTTGATGACGATCAACTATTGTCATCGATCTATCATCATAGAGCCCAAGCAGAGTATATTATGCGATGTTTATGACAATGACACAGCTTGGTCATAGACAGTTGTCACCCTGTGAACAGTCGTCATAAACAGCCTCTGTTAATGACAAATATATGCTCTGTCATTTGCAAATCGTCACAGAAGCCCAGATTTCTTGTAGCTTGTGTCAGAATTTGAAGGAATATTCTAGCTCTAGAAATATTCACTCACATTTGTTGAAGTCGGGTTTCATGCCAAACTATATTTGTTGGACCAAGCATGGAGAAACCGGGATAATGATGGAAGAATGTGAAGAAGAACAAGAACAACTGGAGCCTAACGACCTTATTGCTCAATTCGGTGGCTTCGATGATACAGCAGTGGGAGAAGCTGAAGAAGAGGGAAGTGCTCTTGGTGAAGGTGATGCTCTTGGTGATGCCATTCGTGATGCACAGAAAGAATACGAAAGTGAAAAAGAGAAGGCGAAGTTTGACCGCATGCTAGAAGATCACAAGAAATTACTATACCCATCCGCCCAAGATGGGCAAAAAAAATTGGGTACAACACCGGAGTTGTTGAAATGGAAGGCAATGTAATGGTGTATCCGATAAGGCATTTGGACGATTCATCGAAGATCAAAAAAGATGCTTCCGAACCCTAATGAATTACCCACCACTACGCTGCGAAGCAAAACAGGTCGTCTGTCCTTTGGGATTAGAAATCCGAAAGATACATGCATGTCCTAACGACCGCATCCCTGCACCGTGGCAAGGACTATGAGAATTTAGATGAATGTCCCGTATGTAAAGCATCACGGTATAAGATCAAAGCGAGATGACCCCGGCGATGTTGAGGGGGAAGAACGTCCTAAGAAGAAAATCCCCGCAAAGGTTATGTGGTATGCTCCTATAATACCTCGCCTCAAACGTCTTTTCGTAAAACAAGGACCATGCAAAGTTGTTGCGGTGGCATAAAGAAGACCGTAAGATAGACAACATGTTGAGACACCTGCCGATGGGTCTCAAAGTGGAGAGCAATAGATAGGGAATTTCCAGAGTTTGCAAAAGACGCAAGAAACTTGAGGTTCGCTTTTAAGTACGGACGGTATGAATCCTTTTGGTGAGCAGAGCAAAGTAGTCATAGCACTTGGCCTGTTACACTATGTATCTACAACCTTCCTCCATGGTTATGCATGAAGTTTAAAGTTTATTATGATGCCGGTGCTCATCCAAGGCCCGAAGCAACCGGGCAATGACATTGATGTCTATCTAAGGCCATTAATTGAAGAACTCCTACTTTTATGGAGCGAAACAGTGTTCGTGTGGGATGAGTACAAATAGGAACACTTCGACTGCGCGAGCACCGTTGTTTGTGACAATCAATGATTGGCCTGCTCTAAGTAATCTTTTAGGGCAGTCAAACAAGGGATATAATGCATGCACACACTGTTTTGATGACCTTGATAGTATATAATTGAAAAAATACAGAAAGGTCGTGAACCTTGGGTATCGTCGATTTCTTTCTATGAATCACCCGGTTAGAAAGAAAGGCAAGCATTTTAAAGGTAAAGGCAGACCACCGATGCAAGCCTCGCAAATGTAGGCGGAGAAGATGTATTTGAGATGGTTAAGGATGTGAAAGTAGTTTTTGGTAAGGGACGGGGCAGCCAACCCGGTTCCAAAAGATGCAATGGGTCATGCACCCATGTGGAAGAAGAAGTCAATATTTTGGGAGCTACCCTATTGGCAAGTCCTAGAGGTCCGTAATGCGATCGACGTCATGCACCTGACAAAGAATATTTGTGTGAACCTTCTAGGATTTATGGGTGTGTATGGGAAGCCTAAGGATTCACTTGAAGCACGACAAGACTTGCAGCGCATGGAAGAGCGAGACAACCTGCATCCAGAGAAGACAGATGATGGACGCCAATATTTAAGACCTGCTAGCTACACTCTTAGCAATGAAGAGAAAGAAATCATGTTTGAATGTTTAAGCAGCATGAAGGTCCCATCTGGATTCTCCTCTAATATAAAAGGTATAATAAATGTGCCCGAGAAGAAATTTCTAAACTTAAAGTCGCATGACTCGCCATGTGCTTATGACGCAATTGCTTCAGTTGCATTAAGAGGAATTCTACCTCCACATGTACGCCCGGCCACCGTTAAGCTATGTGCATTCCTCAATGCAATTTCTCGAAGGCAATCAATCCAATGGAACTTGCTTTGCTCTGACGAATGATGTGGTTCAATGTCTTGTCGACTTTGAGTTAGTGTTCCCTCCATCCTTCTTTGATATCATGACACACCTCCTAGTTCATCGGGTCAAGGAGATCAATATTCTTGGTCCCTGTGTTCTGCATAATATGTTTCCCTTCGAGAGGTTTATGGGAGTCCTGAAGAAATATGTTCACCAGCGTGCTCGGCCAGAAGGAAGCATCGCAGAGGGCTATGGGACAGAGGAGGTCATTGAGTTCTGTGTTGAATTCATTCCTGAACTTGATCCAATTGGTTCCTAAATCACGACACGAGGGGAGACTGAGCGGAAAGGGAACGATAGGAAAGAACACATACATCGGTAGGGGGGACGATTATTTCAATAAAGCACACTACACAGTTCTTCAAAACTCATCCGTGGTGGAGCCGTATGTCAAGAAACACAAGGACTTTCTACGATCCCAATTCCCGAGAGAGAAGAATGAAGCTTGGCTTATGCGTCAAGACATGGACACTTTCGGTGATTGGTTACGAAAAGAATGTCGGGGTAATGACCCAGATTGATGAGCAACCGTATTTGTTGGCTAGGCAACCATCATGGCACATCCTCACGTTCAAAGGGTACGAGATAAATGGAAATACATTTTACACCCTAGGCCAAGATAAAAAAAGCACGAACCAAAACAGTGGGGTTCGCGTAGACGCCACCGACCCGAATGGAAACAGACAAACATATTACGGCCGCATAGAGGAGATTTGGGAACTAGACTACGCACCTAATTTTAAAGTCCCTTTGTTCCGGTGCCAATGGGTCAAGAATACCGGAGGCGGGGTAACAGTTGACAAAGACTATGGAATGACAACAGTGGACCTCAACAATGTTGGTACAAAGGTGAACCATTCGTCCCTTGCTGCTGATGTGAATCAGGTGTTCTATGTGAAAAACATGTCTACAAAACAAAAGAGAGAAAAAAATGACAACAAATCAACGAATGAGCCAAAACGCCATATAGTTCTCTCGGAAAAAAAGAAACATTGTGAGAATTGAGGACAAGTCGGATATTTCGGAAGATTATGAAAGGGATGACCGAATCACGCCTTTCAATGTGACCAAAGATCCGAGTATCATGATAAATGCCGAGGACACTCCATGGTTACGTCAAGATCATGACCAAGGAACATACGTCAAAAAAGAAGATCACCATTGTGCCCGCCTAATAAATAGAGTGTATTAGAGTATGTGTTGTGACACTTGTAACTTCAGATGTTTGTATTAGTTTTTTTTATTTTATATCATTTCAAATGACTTGAAGTATTTGTTGCTAAGCGTGTCCATAGTAAGAAGTTATGTGAGACCAATTTGGCATTAGAAAAAGTAATGCAACAATAATAGCATAGATAAACCAAAATAATGTAATGTAAGCAATCGGAATGAAAAAATAATTCAATTTAATGGTAAATATCACGTATACCACGATTTTGAAGATAAATAGTGACACATGAACAAAATTTACGTTAAAATAATGCAAAAACAAATTTCCTATTGAATACAACTACTTTAAAGTATTTTAAATAAGTCAAACATTTTTGCATTAACAAAATACTAATCGTTTTTTAATATTTGTGTTTGCTATTATAAGGGATAAAAAGATTTTATGTTCCCAATTTTCCAAATTAGTAACTACATAAAATAAAATAGAACTCTTATTTTTTAAGAAATTAATACCCACTCTTTTTTTACTATACAATTAACAAAAATAATCTATTTACAAATAGCATAGATAAACAAAAATAGTACATGTAAACTGCCGGGGGGGGGAACCTTTAGTCCCGGCTGGTAATACCAACCGGGACTAAAGGCTCCCTTTAGTCCCGGGCGGTGGTACGCACCGGGGACTGAAGGTTGTGCCTTTAGTCGGTCGTCCGCCCGGGACTAAAGGGCTTTAATCGGTGCTCTCCACCTTAGGGACTAAAAGTCCCCCAAGGTATTAAAGGGGTCGTCTTCCTCCTCCGATCCACATCCCGCCGCGCCGCGTAGCCCTAGCCGCCGCCCGTCTCTCGCCCGCCGTGTCTCGGGCCGCCATCTCTGCGCCGCCATCTCCTTCAACTCCCGGCCCGAGGCCCGCCGTCCCTCTCTTCCCCCGGCCGCCGCCGCCGGAGGGTCCTCCTCCTCCTCCCCCGAGCACCCCGAGCCGCCGTTCGCCGCGGCCCCGCGTCCGCCGCCTCCTCGTCCTTCTCGGCCATCCTCGCCCGCCCCCTCCCCGGGCGCCGCCTCCCTTGATCTCCGGCGAGATCGAGGCCCGCCGCCTCCTCCCGAGCCACCCAGCAGCCCGGCCGCCTCCCAGCGCGCCCGCCGCCTCGTCGTCCTTCTCCGGCCATCCTCGCCCCTCCCCCGGCGCGCGCCTCCTTCATTTCTTCTCCGGCCAGAGCACGCCCGGCCCAGTGGAAGCGCCTTCTTCTTCGGCCGCCCGACGCCGGCCTTCTTCTTCGGCCCCCTGCAGCGGGGGGAGCACACACCGGCCGCCATCCTTTTCTCTCCGGCCAAAGCAAAGAAGGGGAGCACACGCCAGCGAGGGGGAGCCCACGCCGTCCAAGGGGTGAGCGTCGCCTGAACTTGCCGCGGTATGCATGTGTTGTGTGTTGCGTCTCTGTTCGACGGCCATTGAGCCGCGGAATGCGTGTATGTGTGTTGTGGTGGCCGGCCATCGAGCCGCGGAATGCGTGTATGTGTGTTGTGGTGGCCGGCCATCGAGCCCGAGCCGAGAGCATCTCCATGCAGGACTTGGCGGAATGCAACCATGCGATTAACGTTAAACGTGGGCAAATCAAAACTATTCGTTTTATTTGAAACCCTAACGACGCCCTAATAACGACCTAGCGGCGACTTAGCGGCGATCGGACCCGAGCGAGACACGGCGACCTAGCGGCGACTAAGCGACTTAGCGACTTATCGACTTAGCGGCGGCCCGGACGAACAAAGACACAATGACCTAGCGACGACTTAGCGACTTAGCGACGACCTAGCGACGACCGGACGAACAAGACACGACGACTTAGCGACTTAGCGACTTAGCGACGACCTAGCGACTACCGGACGAACAAGACACGATGACCTAGCGACGACTTAGCGACTTAGCGACTTAGCGACGACCGGACGAACAAGACACGACGACCAAACTCCTACTTAGCGACTTAGCGACTTAGCGACGACCTAGCGACGACTGGACGAACAAGACACGATGACCTAGCGACGACTTAGCGACTTAGCGACTTAGCGATGACCGGACTCCTACTTATTAACTTTTGCTCATGTAATATGTAAGGTTTTATAACATTGTAATATTTTAATAGAATGGCAAGTAACTTCATTAATACTAGTAATGTCATGTGACTTTATTATGTAACTTTATGTCATGTAACTTTATTAATGGTACTTTTAATTAACTTTACTTACCTCCTCATGTAATATGTAAGGTTTTGTAACATTGTAATATTTTAATGGAATGGCAAGTAACTTTATTAATAATAGTAATGTCATGTGACTTTATTATGTAACTTTATGTCATGTAACTTTATTAATGGTACTTTTAATTAACTTTACTAACCTCCTCATATAATATCTAAGGTTTTGTAACATTGTAATATTGTAATAGAATGGCAAGTAACTTTATTAATAATAGTAATATCATGTGACTTTATTATGTAACTTTATGTCATGTAACTTTATTAATGGTACTTTTAATTAACTTTATTAACCTCCTCATGTATATTTTTCTTTTTTTTCTTATGGCGCTACATGACAAATTGAATTCTAACATCTTTCACATATATTTGTAGAAATGGCCGATCCGAATGATAACATGGATGAGGCAATGATGGACCTAATCAAACGGCGGCGGCAATCAAAATCCCCAAGTCCAAGGTGAAGACAATGAACAAATAGATGATGGGAGTCAAGACTTTACCTGATTATGAAGAACTTGTGGGAGACAATCCCGATGAGGTCTATCTACAATCTAGTATATATATGTATATACATGAAATTAAAATGAATGGCTTTTGTATTAATATCTTTATACTTCTTTTGTGTAGCCCTCGGATTGGCGGCGACGACTTTCGGGAGTAGTAGAAAAGTGCGAGGCCGAAGAAACCGTTGGAGGGTCGGTACATTCTCGTCGGAATTCAACGAGGGTACAGGCCAAGTACTTGGGGAACATTCAAAGAAATTTGTTGCGCCTTTGTGGATACCTTGTAAGGGACAGGCTCTCGATCAGTGCTCGAGAATGGAGGCAACGGAAAGATGACCCTACTATTAGTTATGTCTCGGATCGTGACAAGGAATTGCTATGGCTAGATATCCTTCAACATTTCACGCTCGATACACAGGATGAAGCTTTGAAGGAGAAGGTTCAAATCTGGGCTATGTAGAAGATAGCCAAACAATTTTAGGCTTGGAAGAAGAAACTCCACAAGACTTTTGTTGCACATAAATTAGGACACCGGATTTCACCAACAAGGCCTACGTCAAGTTGAGGCCTTTTTGGGATGAGTTCGCATGGTTTAAGAACTCAAATGAGGGTCGCACGGATGATCCGTAATCGGGAAAATGCTAGACACAAGCAATACCACCATCACTTGGGTTCAGGTGGCTACCGGAGTGCTATTCCCAAGTGGCGAAAAGCTGGAACGGGGAGATTGTTGATAAGGGGATGGAACCAGAATCACTGCACTGGCCTGAGCGCGCCAAGTATTGGTTCTTCGGTCATGGGGGAACCCTAGACCTAGAGACCGGAAAGGTAGTGTACGGCGACAAGCTGCAGAGAGTGGGACAGAGAATGGCCTATGCCCGAGGATTAGTTGAAAGTGGCACCTGGCAGCCAAATAGAGAGAAGGATGAGCCGACATACGCCCGGAGACTGGCGAACACGGTGGGCGAACAAGAGGCTATGGGGAGATATCGTGGGAGCATGGCTTCCCCTAAAGATAGACCCACTTATAGAAGCCGCCAAAGAAAGAAGGAAGAGGAGGCAGAGCGATTGCGTAGGTTGGAGGCAATGGTGATGGAGTCACGCGAAGCGGCTCGTGAAGCGATACAGCGAGAGAAAGCACTTGAAGAGAGAATGAACGAGGAAATCAAAAGGCAAGTGCGAGGAAGCGTAAGTTCTATGCAAAGGCAAACCGCATCGAGCACGGAGTCAACATTAGCCCCCGGTTAGTTGAAAAGCGGTTGCGCTTCCACGGAGGTGCCAACTATTCAAGACGACGTGGGGCTGCGCTTTTCCGGTGGATGACGCCACCGAAGCTAAGACAACATGTGAGCTGCATATTCCACGGGGGGGCTGCCACGGTCATGGTTGTTTGTCGGTGTTGTAACTCATATCGACCCTACGAAGACACCAAGAATCCATGGGGCGATAGTTCAAATTTGGATATGCTAGTGTCTCGGTGGATAGAGTTGTCAAAGGCTTCGAAAAAATGTGCAGCTTGAGATAGAAGGAGGTGATGGAGAGAAGACTCTAGGACAAGCAGAGAAGGCTTTTATTTGTTGGCGCAAGCGCTACATCATTATTCCTGGGGCATCACCTAGTAGTCTACCACCACCTCCTCGTCATGAACCTAACCATAGGTGCGGATGAAACTTGACGATACATTTATTCACTAACTTTATTTTGCATTCACTTAGTTAGCGGTTTACTCATATACCTCTTTGGTTTCACGGTGGTCACCAACATGTCATAGTGTCGCTGGTGATGACGAGGCAAAGGTAAGACACGGCCGCATCGCCTCGGGCTGCAACGCCGCCTCCCGGGCTCCAACGCCACCACCTCGGGCTCCAACACCGCCACCTCGGGCTCCAACCCCACTACCTCGGGCTCCAACGCCGCCTCCTCGGGCTCCAACCCCGCCAGCTCGGGCTCCAACGCCACCTCCTCGGGCTCAAACGCCGCCTCCTCGGGCTCCAACACCGACACCGGCTGCCCCTTCGCCTCTACATCGGGCTCCAACCCCCCCACCGGCCGCCCCATCGCCTCCACACGTGGCTCTAGCGCCAAAACCGGTGGACCCATCATTGAAAAAGAGGCCGGCCACACGATCAAATGTGTCGGCCGCCCCGCCGCCCAAAAAGAAAGCCTCTAAAAAGAAACAACCCGTCATTCCTAAGAAGCTGTCCTATGAGAAGACTGCTGCAGAAATAGATGCTTCGGTAAAGTCAGATGTGGACGGTTTTTTCAAGAGACTTAAGGATGAAAGAGAATCCAAGCGAAACCCTGAGAAGCTCTACCTCTTACTAAAGCCAGAACATCTACGGCAAAGGGTTGAGGCTCAACAAAAAAGAAGCGTGCAGCTCGAGAAAAAAATCATCATCTTTATCCGACTATGATCGCACTCTAACTAAATCCCTAGAAGAAAGAGAAGAAGAAAGAGAAAAGAGCACGCAAGGGTGTAGCACAGCTCGGGGGAACAATCAAAGCAATCGGTGCCTCGCTAGTTGTTGGGAATGAATATGGTTCAAACATCGACGTGCTAGACCGGCCAGATACCTCCGTGTTTAAACTATGAGGATCTTGAAAATTTTTTTGCGGACACCGGTCTTACCTTATCCCAAATGATAGCTGGGGCAGCAATTGAAAGTGCAAAAGAAATTGATCATTGGCGTAAGACATATGAATATGGCAAGAGTCTGTTCAACCCTGCGGCCCAAAGCAAACTTGGCACGCAGATGTACTTGCTAAACAAAGTGGTACCTTGCGGCATGTGGCGTAAGAGCAGATGACTATATCGTGTCCGAATTAGAAACCATCATTACTTCCGTGGTGATGATATTATTTATGTTCAATTTAATGAGCTACACCAGCTATGCCACATGGACGCTACGGACAAAACTCTAATCACCGCTTACGTGCGTAAGTGATTCTTTCTTTTAATAATGTCATCAGTAACTTATCATGTATATGTATAACTAATTACGTAAACCGGCTATACATATGCAGAAACATGATGAGGGACCTCAGAGCTAGAAATGACAAGAAGATTGGATTTGTAGATCCTTATGTCGTATTCAAAGACCCCAAGACTCCGTATGCCTTATGGAGAGTTCAAACGGAGAGAAATCTACGGAAGTACTTGATCAATCAAAAGGATAAAAGATATATACTCTTTCCCTATAACTTTAAGTAAGTATCGTTATCGTGTGTACATTCTATTAAACCAATTAATCAGATCAAGTATGAAGATATATAATTATTTTGCCTACACACAAATGCAGCTATCATTGGATACTAATTGTGATTGATCTACGGCAATGTCATTTGTAAATCTATAACTCGTTAAGAAAACCTTTGGAAGATTACCAAGAAATGATAGATATTATCCAAGGGTAACTTCGATCTCTAAATATTAATTTCAGCTCTTTAACTTGGTAATAGATAATTAATAATGATCATTTTATTGCTAGGGTTTGGGCTGGCTTCGTGCGCAAAGCAACACCGTCCGATTTGAAAGCGCCACTTTCAAAGCCTATCCTACTTCGAGTGGATTCTACGCCCCACCACCGGGCGAAATTTATGTGGCTACTATGTCTGCGAATTTCGACGGTCTATGAAAAAAAAGAACAAATCTTGAGCACGCAAAAGTATGTAACATGTATATATAATAAGTTCATTTCATTTATTTGTTGCTATTTAATAAATCTTATTCATACCTCTAACTTTTTTTCTTTAATGTCTACTGAAGGAGACGTGGTTGAGGCGAAGGTGTTGGATGAAGTCCGCCTAAAAGGAATTCGGGGAGACAATCGCGGGGGGTTTCTTAACGACCAAGTCCCGAATCCCGCCGGCGAGTACTACTTCAACCCCCGACGAGCCAATGAAACCAAACCAAGATGATCATTTGTACGACGCTTGAGTGGCGGAGAACAATTAAGTTGTAAATACTTTATCCGTGATGGATATGTGTAAATATTATATTATGGACCTATAGACATGTATAATATATAAATAGTGTTATATAGTATATTTATATGTAATGCTCTAAATTATATAAATTATAGGTGCTTGGCGTCTACGTAAACAAGCAAAGCGAACAATACGCATTCAAAAATAATAATAATATAATTGTAAACCAGAAATGGAAAACCAAAAGAAAAAGAAAAGGAAAAAAGAGAAAAACTCTTTAGTCGGTTGGTAACACCAATCGGGACTAAAAAAGGCGGCAGGTGGCGCACCCTCGGCACACCCTTTAGTCCCGGTTGGTGTTAGGTAGACCTTTAGTCCCGGGCCGTGGAACCGGGACTAAAGGTGGGACATTTAGTCCCGAAATCTTAGTCCCGGCTCCGCAGCCGGGACTAAAAGCCATTTAGGCCCGGGCTAAAGACCGTTTCTGTAGTAGTGGCAATGACGTCGAAACAGCCGTGCCGACGTGAACTAGATGGATCAGGTTCGTACTTCTACTCTGGTCAAACTACCTTTAGATCTATATAGTTCTGGCTTATAAATATTTGCACCAGATGCTGCTTTAATCTATTATTCTTTGATCCATTAAGAACCCAACATGGTGACACATGATCTTGCCTTAGTTGACACACCCAAGGAGGTGCACGAGGTAGCTGATAGTCCAAACATGGTGACACATGATCATGCCTTAGTTGACACACCCATGGAGGTGCACCAGGTAGCTGTTACTCCAAACATTGTCACAAATGACGCAGTACCACAGTTGAAAAGCACTCTGCTCGACGACTCAGGTGAATTCCTCTAAATCTATGGACCTCAAGGTTCTGTCAACTCGTAAATTTGGACACAAATATTATTAATTAATATTTTTAATTATTCTTTGCTCAACTGGATACAGAGAGTGAGCCAATAATTCAACCTGTTGAGAGTACTCAGATACTTGCCGAGGCAGAAAAAAAAAAGCATCCAACCAATATACAATTACATGGGGTGAAAATGATGGAGACGCCAACAAGAGTCGGAAGCGTGACCATGATGGCAGTATCATAGAGGAAAGCAAAGTGCATGAAACATCTGAAGTGGACAAGGATGCAATCAAAAACCCCCAATATAATCAACCTAAAAAAGCATCCAATGCAATAGTCCTGCCTCAAGGTGAGTCGTCATGAATTGTTTCTTATTATTTATATTTTAAAAAGTATTGTTAAATTATTGTTATTATTATTAATCAAGGTAAATTCTCTTTAGATTATGAATGCACAGAAGAAGATGTCCAATTAATACTAAACATGAAGAGATTGGATAAGGGCACTTTAATCGTCCGAATCGCTGATACATGGCTCAAAAGAGATGACATGGATTTGCCTGTTTCGTGACGATGTGCATGTAAATGGAGCTGTAAGCATCTTTTACCAGTGCTTTTGCATTAGTTAACTATTGTCCATAAGCAATATCTGCCAAATGTTCATATCTGACAAATAAAAACCTTGCAGGCCATAAGTGCGTATATCGAAATGATGAGGCATGAAGAACACCTACTTCATAGAGAAGGTGGGGATGTTTATATGGAGACTTCATTTGTTACCCAATTGCTCAGACGCGACGGCATGACAACTCCAACGACAATCAGTAGTAGAGATGCTAAGGTTCAAAAAGAACGGGTCACAAATTATTTAAATGCTCATATGGTAAGCTTGTCCACATGATCTGATATATGCTATATTTGTTCATTGAATCTGATAGATGTTGTACTTGTGCATTGAAACATATAAAAAAAATGCATATAACTATTTACTACAGGTATTCCTGCCAATAAATATTGAGAGATATCACTGGTATCTAGCGATTGTGAATGCTAAAGAAGGCGAGGTGCATATTTTGGATTCGTTTGGAGAAATTATATCAAACTTGAAAGATCTTGACCATGTGGTAAGGCTAAATAAGCATAAAAAATGTACATGTATATCTCTTGGTATTGGTATTTATATGCTATTTTATTATCATTAACCCTTTATAAAACATGGTGTTTTGGCCATAACAGCTAAGAGGAATAGAAGGACTACTAAAACGTGAAGCGCCATATACACAGCTTAACCAAAACAAGTGGGAAAAGGGTATCGAAGTGACAACTTGGATAAAAACACATAAAATCACCCAACGGGTGCAGACAGATTGGTAAACATCGTCCAACTACTTGTGTATATATGCAATTTCTAGATCAGCAACTATATATGTATCACTCTTATTTTTTGTGTAATGTTACACAGTGTAAGTTGCGGGTTATGGATGCTAAAATTTATGGAGTTTTGGACTAGAACTACTTTATCAAACAATGTGACCCAGGTAACCATCCTGAAATAAGTATCTTTCTATAAACATTGCTAGCTGAAATCTTAGAACTTTCTTGAATATTTAAATTTTATGTTCAATCTTTATTTTAGGTTCAATCTTTATTTTAGCTGCAATCCTTATTTTAGGTTCATTTAACACCTTAGGACTTTCCTGAATATTTAAATTTTCAGGGTGATATAACTAACTTCAGATTCAAGCTAGCTGCAATCTTGTTTCACTCCACTATGAACACAGCGAGCGAGACACAGCATGCAATGCAACAAAATGAAACCATCGAGGATACTGATGATGATGTCCAAATGCTCGATGAAGTGGACATTATACTGTCAGGACAGTGGAGAAGTGTAGTAAAGTGGACAACTAGACAAGAATTGTTGGCGAGCATGTGCACATGCATCCAGTTGATCTCAACTGCTGATTCTATATCTTTAGAGTAAGCCACTCTAAAGTATATTGTTTTCCTTCTAATGTAGGAAATTACATTTCCAGTTCTATAATTGCTAACAATAACTAATTTGTTCCTTTGACTTATTTTTTATAGCGAAGAGTGGGTCAGAAGTTCAAGACCATACCCAATTTCCTTAAGTGCCAGAAAAATTTTAAATATTTTAGATGACAAAATGGAGATGAATCATGATTGTTTTAACATAGCTATTCGAATGGCTGCGTGGAACCAAGCCATCATATTGCAGCAAAGAAACTACCACTTCATGGACCTTAAGTTTGCTGTAAGTTGATAATTACAATTCTTAAATAAATTGTATGAATCATCAAATAATTACAAATTACAATATGTGATTCTATTATTAACCAAAAAATGATAATTTTCCCATAAATCAACAGGAAGCAACTCAGTTTGGACGAGATCCACGATGTTCTGACATGGTTGACCACAACAAACTGAGATAAGTACTTGACTGCTGGCCTGACATGCAGTATGATGTTAAAGAGCGTGGCATTGTGAGTAACGTTCTGTCTACTTTAATAGAACCGTTTCCTTTACTTTACCACTTATACACCTTTTACATAATGTCATCTATGTGTTTCTTTTTAGATTCTACTACCATATTATCAAGACAGACTATACACCTTATACATATTGGAAATTCCAAATAAAATTGTGCACATTATGGATCCACTTCAAGATCTTATATACAGCAGAGGTTATGATCAACGCATGGCATATCTCCCTACACTTAACACTATTGCGAGAAGGTTCGGTCTTGCCATGGGATTGATAAATCCTAAATGGAACCAAAATATTTTTACCTGGGAGCGAAAATACCCTCCAAGTGTCACAAAGATTCCAAGTAATAACAACTGGTAATCTCTTATAATATGCTTGATCTTTCTTATCATATTATCATAACGTATAAATAGTAATTTGATTTATGTACACGAAATATACAAATGCTCTTCACCAGGAACTTGGGAGGCTTTCTTGTGTACAATTTCATGAAGTCATGGGATGGCGCAAAACTGCCACCGATCGACACTGTAAGCATATAAATTATCTTCATATATCCCATACATTACATATAGGAATTTAATAACCAAATTTACTTATTGTTTGTCATGCAGCTATCAACAACACAAAGGCAAGAATTCTTGGCCGACATTTTGATGAGTCGTGCAAACGAATGTTTTAGCAACCTACCTCAGTATCTTCAAGAAATGATTAAGGCCTTGAGCACAATGTAACTTAGATGGTTACTATGAGAAATAACTTTACCATTTATTGATATGATAAAGTGTCTCTGAATTGTATTCATGGTTAAAGACAATTAAAAATGTAATAACTATTTATTGTTCTTATGTGCATCCCAAAGATAAAACCGTTGCGTTAGCACGGGCATTATACTAGTATATACATGTTGCCTGAGCTATTCTCACCGGATGGCGAGGTTAACGCGTGCAAGTGTCGCTGCAGCTGCTCGGTTGTCCAGAGCTAGAGTTAGGCCTCCTTGCTAGCGCCGATTCGGGTTGGCCACTGTCTAGGGTCTGAGGTTTCATATAAAATTTTTTATCCTCTCGGATGTCTCCAAAACATATTGTATGAAACTTTTTTTTATCTTAATACGAAGACACATAAACCTTTTGTGTGATGAGAAAAAAGAAAATTTGCATTAGTTTTCAGAAACCACTCAAGATCTTGAATTTTTGACAAGCTTGAAAAACCTCTCCAATAACTTCTTATTTGAGCTTTTAATCTTTTCACACCGGAGAAAATCGATCCATTCATGAAAATATTTGAGCACGTACCCAACCGACACGAGAAAGAACAAGATGAAATGGCACGATTTATAATAAAAGATTAAAAATTAAAATAATTCAGGTTATTTAAAAATATCTGAAATTCCTAATTAAAAAAATATCTAAAAGTATACAGGGTGTAGTGTCACACGTCCAATGAGACCCAAGAACCGTCGGCGACAAGAATCCGCCAAAGAAGGCCCAAAGCTGGGAGAGCGCAGCCGCTAGTGGGCCCCCCCACGGCCTGCCCTAAGAGGCGGCATGGGGGCGCCACACACGAGTCAGGGGTGGGTGACCGCCGCTGCCGCCTTCATTTTACGTCTCTGTAATTACCTTTTTAGTATTTATCGTTTTATTATTAAATAAGTATTAGATGGAAAGCAAGAATCCATGTTCGATAAGGGTCTTCCAACTTTACTTGCAAGTTAAGTTCAGTCAGGACTAAATATTAGAGAGAATTGTTTCCCTAAAAAAAATATTAGAGAATTGTAATTAGATCGGACAAGAAAAGAATAGTGGACTTTAATCTTAATCTCTCCAGCTCTCGGCCTCTCTCTCTCTCTCCTCTCTCCCACGCCCCGCCACCGCCCTGCACGCCCGCCCCGCCCTGCCCTAGGGCGCCCCCCAGGCTGCCGCCCCCATTGCTACCATCCTTGCCGCCTCCGTCGTGTTCGATCCACCCTACCCATAATTACTCTAATAGTATAGACCAAGAAAATCATTATTTTTTACTAATCCTGCACATAATGCTTGAATTCATAAGCAAAACACAACATACTTAGAGAAAACGTCAATAATAGTAGCAAGAGAAAAAAACGGCATGCAGGTGCTGCCAAGCTACATTCTGATTGGCTAAATTTTCAGCTTGTTGATATAGAGAACACTGTAATGCATTACTGATATGGATGACGGACTGAGAACTTATTGATGATGAATTACATTCCGATTTTTTCTGTTTTTTGTGACCAATGACAGGAGTCCCGTTTGGGCACTACAGGTACTTATACAACTTGAGAGACATGCCTTTTATATGAACTTGACCTTATGTATTTTTCATGTATCTCCTTCCAGATCAACATATATTTTTATGTATTTTTCATCTATCTGCTTTCTTGTTTCTTAGTGTCTGCTTGGCCTAGAGGGGCTCCGGCTCCATTAAAACCTATATTAAATGTTAGTTCGTGATAGAATTTTTACTAAATATTGACTCAACTTAAATAGGTTATTTGTGAGTACACCTGTCGTGAAGTTGAGAGATGCAAATCAATCTGAGTCGAGGCCTGAGCACACACAGGCTTGGTTTAGTTTGCTCCACGACAGTACTAGTATACTGCCTGTGCTAACGCTACGGATGCCAATTAGAACTAAACTATCATTATAAAAAAATCTTGACAAAACTATAAAAATGTTATTCCCTGCAACTCATCCAACCCGTGCTTGCCGTTTTTCAAAAAAAAATCCGTGCTTGCCATCTTCCATGTTGGTGATGCCTATAATTACAGAGAGTTCAAGTAAAACACCATTCACACATTTTCAATCCATACATGAATTTGCCTCCTCAATCCAAGTTTACGTGTGTACTTACTCACCTAGAAATACAAAAACAAATGAAAGTTCAAGTACAATTCCAGCAATGTACATAATCTCTCACAACTAAAAAGACTAAAGAGGATAGAATGATTTGGTGCGATAATCATTTCAACAGGCCTCCGGTCTTGTGCGATCTTTATTCACCGCGCCGACGTGTGGGCCTGTGGTGCGATCTCTCATCTCGCTCGCTATCCCGCATCTTTCCCCGGTGCCCGCCCAGAGAACCGAGTTGCGCGCTCACTCGTACCAATCACGGTGATGCTTCCGGTGCGACAATCACGGCGCCACAGTCACGGTGTGCATATGGAAGGCAAGCTCCAATCTGGGAACCAAAGGAAGTTACCGAAGGAGAGATAAAAATGGAAAAAAAGAAAATGAAAGAAATCTGAGAAGGAATGAAAATTGGCACGTACGTCCAACGCCTCTAAGTTCGATTCTTTGTTCGGGTCGTTGGCCTGCCGTCCGACTCCTGCTCCACGGAAGGAGCGATCATCACAGGTATCCACGCCGGCCCCCGGCAATCACGCGATTCGTCGCGCTCCGTCCTTCCTTCCCCCGCATATAGATCCCCAAACAACGATCCAGTTAGCCAGCTGCTCCCTTCCCACGATCGTCGAGTCGGGGCTTGCTCCCTTCATTCAGTCGTGCCCCCGCTACACGCCGCCGTCGTTCTCCATGGTCGCTCAAGCGCCGTCGCCGTCGCCGTCGCACGCTGCGGCCACCCTCACCCACCCCAGCAATCCAGTTAGCCAGGGCGTCGACGGTCAATGCCGTCGTCGCCCCCCTGCCTCCTCCCCTCCCACGCCGAGGACGTCCTGGCTCTTGAGGGCAGATCCAACGATGAGGCAGCCCGATCGGTGAGCACTGAGCATTCTCCTGATGCACTTCTTCATGGTTGTTCCCTCTCCTGACGAACCTCTTCGCCAAGCCCATCATCCCCGCCGGCCTTGCCTGCCCGGCGTCGTCGTGACGGCGGACCACATGCGGGAGCTCGCGCATGGGCTGGAACACTCTCCGGTCCGAGCGACCATTCAGGCGCCCCGCTGTTCCTGGGCGAGTTGGAGTTGGAGCAGCGGGTCACTGGTCCTGGGATGGTGCACGCAGGCTGGGTGCCGCAGGTGCTCGTGGTCACGCATGGCTTCTTTCGGTTCGAGCGCCCGCTGATGATGCTGTGCTGCCTTCGCGTCCGAACAGGGACTCATTCCCAGGAGGTGGCGGCTCGTGGGGCCGGCGTCAAGTTCAACGATGGATTGTTCCACGCGGCCGACTTTGCGGCAGTCGTGCGGTGGGGTGATGATGGCGAACGAGAAGGCCGTGGAGCTGTAGAAGGTTTGTTGGGGACAGGGTGAGGCAGGAACGGTACGTCGATGAGCTGATGGACTACTTGCAGGGCTACTACAAGTGAGATGTTTCGATGGTAAACCACTAACACATTCAGCTCTGGTGGTACATTCAGCTCTGGCGGTAATTAACCGCCAGCACTCTAAAATTATATATAACTCGTTTTGGTTTTGTCGAAAACTGTAAGTCAAATTAAGTTACTTATTGTCAATGGAGGGTAAGTTCTAACCGCTGATGCTATTGGTTACTTTTAGAAATGTACATTCACTTATATGCAGAATAGGCCATTGAGAGAAATCAATAGTTTCATTCACATCCTGTTCTATCACAATGATACTGATCAGCTGTGGTGTTAATAATTTCATGTGGATTAACTCTACAAGGTTTCCAACTGATGGGTCCCCCACTGGATATCTTATGAAGAGATAAAAGGAAATTATGTCTGGAGAATTCTCTACAACTGATGAAATTAAAAGAGCCAAATTAAATGTCATCATCGAGCTAGAACACCAATGTGCACCAATAGTTGTCATATCTAACCAGGTAAATTGTTATAGTTAATGGAATGTTGGGAGTTTGCAGCGAGCATGGCATAAATACTGATTTTTGAACTATATATTTGTCACATTGTTAGGCTGTAGTGCGAGCGCTGTATGCATATTTTATGGACGAGCATTTGAGACATGTTCCAGATATAGAGGTTCTCATTTGGTTCTTTAAGAAGGAGATAATTTTAACTCAAGATAATCTTTATCAGGAAGAATTGGAAAGGTGTTGAAACTTGTTGCTTTTTTGCATCAATAATAAAGAGACTATTCAACACTTGTTTTTGATGGTCATGTGTGGCACATTTTGTTTGGAGAGTGGTTCACGTTGCTTTTTGGTTTACGACCACCAAGAAATATACTTTTCTGGGCCTTAGCAAAGACAGAGTCAAAATTGTAATCCCATGTTTGTGTGGGAGCAAAGCGTAATTATTTGGTCTATTTGGTTGCCGACAAGATGTGATTTTTGAGAAAACGAAGGATTTATTCTTATATGCGGGTTATTTTCAGACCACAAATTGGACACGATTTTGATCATCTTGCAGATGTCAACAGTCAGCCCTGGATGCTTCTCAGTGGCATATGTTTGTCATTCACAAGTGAAATACAGTAGAGCTTATAAGCCTGCAACATCTGTTCTCTGTACCTATGTTAATTTCTTAAACCTTGCTTTTTTAATTAAATAACACTTAAACATTCATAATTGTTATCTTATCGTGCAATTAGTGTATTTTAGTACAAAATTTAGCAGTCCCGTAGCAACGCACGGGCACGATACCTAGTTAACAAAAATTGAAGAACCTTCACTCCAGATCACTAACTACTGAACAAAATTTGAGACATATAGCATTAATATGATATTCAGTAAAAGTAAAACTCATTTACATATACATACTCGAAAATTCATTGTTGTTGTGGGACTCTAGTACTTAAGAGCAGCCAAATCATGTCAAGAAGACTAAAAGAGAGCTACAAAACTACCTACTTAAGCCATCAGGTACTTTCAGGTTGTTTGGGTCACACCTCAAACCCTCTATAGGTAAGCTGCCATAACAGTTTCATAATCTTCCTTCAGGAACTTAACTTTAGCTTTGCGTACATAACCCTCGAGGAAAGCAGGATCCATTTCGATGCATTGATTTGCATACTCGAGACCTTGAGGTAAAGCTCCCAGGTAGATGTAGCATTGAAATCTATTGGTAAAAACCTAAAACATCAACCATATACATATAGGGAAAAAACAAATTACCATTGCTAAGTATGCCAAGGAGAAAAGAGGAGGCTACAGAACTTGACTTGAGAATGAACAAGTATGCCAAATGTGCCTAACCATAGATGACATATTTATGAATGCAAATTTAGTTTCTAAGAAAACCATTGCCGGCAGTTAGTCCCCAATGATATCCACAACTTTGTAATTATGAGTGTTTGCAGGATAAATGTTTCCCTTAACTAATAATCGAGAAACAGAAACATGGTGAAGATCCATCCAAAAATAATTGTCGGCAGTTAGGTCACAATGATCTCCACAATGTGTTTGGTAAATGCTCTTCAGCTCTATATGTACTTATCTGGGATCAGGAATGAACGGTAAAGTCCAAAAAGACTATGGAGTTTCAACGAACTGACTCCAACTTTAACCAAAGGAGAATTATTTTTCACTTTCTACAAAAGGAGATAGACAAACTGTTGAATCAACAACTGAAGCAATGGTTTCTGATTCTTCCTCAACAGCTGAAGCAATACAGTGAAAACAAAAATACAACTTTTGTCAGCTAATTTCTTGTAAATGAATAAAAAAATCAGTCATTGAGCAGCAAAATAAAAGAGTTAATAGGTCCATCCACGTTCAAAGGAGTATCTGACAAGTTTATTTAAACCCTATATCATGTAGGCAAAGGTAAAATAGCCAGCAACCTGTACATATCATGTTCATATATGCTGACAGCAAGTCTATAAAATTTTCCAATATTGTAGCCCAAACTGAGAACGAATTCTTTTGTTTCATATATAAAAATCTGAACTTGCAAGCAATTGTAAGCTGCATAGTAAAATTTTTGGAAAAAATCAAAGTGAAAAGGAAGCTTGAGGTACCTGCAGATAGGCCTGGACCTGATCATCTTCACCTTTGCTGCCACCATTTATCCAATTTTCAATCTGTACAATTTTTTCATTCGGTGAACTGAGAACAAAGTATTTTGTTGCATCTCTGCAAGGTCAGTAGCGTACAGTTCAAACTCCACCCAAAAATCGTTCTCCTCTTATGCCCTCTACAAATGTGGTGCAGCAAGAGTCGATCACAATCTGCCCTCTACAAATCCCATGACCATACATGAATTTGGTACAAACAAACAAATTTGACCATACCTATTGTCAGAAATGTTTCCCAAAGTTAAGACAAAACTTTTTTCTTTTTTTTTTGTAACTGCACCAAACCTTCAATGCAAAAAAAATTGAAAATTTATGGCCTCCAAACCTACAGGTTTGTAAACTACTGATTTCCGATTTGAAGTCATTCTTATGAAGTAGAACTAGTGGGGGTAAACAGCCTCTCAACTAAGCTGAAATCACCTGACCACGGATTTCCACACCTAAAAAACAAATTCATATCAGGAGTTCCAGAGCTTCTCTAAAGAGGGAGAGGTGATGTTGCTGGGG
The DNA here is from genome assembly GCA_015844335.1 of Chrysopogon serrulatus. Lineage (NCBI taxonomy): Eukaryota > Viridiplantae > Streptophyta > Magnoliopsida > Poales > Poaceae > Chrysopogon > Chrysopogon serrulatus. The sequence goes on from JADLZL010004723.1 coordinate 64,361, forward strand.
TTTAAGAAACCAGCGGCAGTAAAACTTATTCAATTTTATTCTTTTCTCACCAATGATTACCAGATCATTGATCCATTTACTACTTCCAAGCTTATCATGGTGAAAAATAAAAGCTTCTGGTGTAGAGTTTCATATTTATAGAGGAAATATAAACAGTGAAAGCTTGAATTGTAAGGTACCAACTGTAATTTCAATGAAAAATCTAATACAGAAAATGCAATACCTAGGCTTGAAGAAAAAAAAATTACCAATTTACCACTGCTTTTGTGTTTGTCCAAACAATTTACAACTTTACAACATTCTAGCATAAAATTCAAAAAACGCGTAATGGGAAATGATTTGTGCCCCCACATGAGAGCAATAAACTGTAGCCACATAGGACAGATTTTTTATTACACAGATGAGATGATACAACAGAACGAAAGGACAAATTAGTCTATGTATTGTTATTCAGCAAGTGATGAAGGTTAGGTCCATCCATCAATACATAAAAGTGAATAATATTATGTTTTTTTGAAGATATCAAAGGTTGTTTATGCTAAGGAAACGCATCAATCTCACTAATGTATTAGTTCATCTGACATCAGTATATATTATGCCAAAAATGCAATGATTTCAGTCCTAATGCCATCTATCTAAAGGCCAAAGGCTGAATAATCGAATGATACTAACATTTTTAGATATAAAACCAACATTAATTTGTACTCGTATACCTTCAAAACCAAATGGATCCTTGCTAACAAATCCTCGCTGCTGTAGCTTTGTTGGCAGCCTAGAGGAAAAGAATCAGGTGGCTCCAAAATTTCATCAAAAGTCAAACAATCAAGTCCGATTGGTCTGATTTTAGCTACAACTTCAACGTATCAAGGGTAATTCATTCCAACAGAGAGGACCTGAAAAGACTGGCAAAAATCTTACCAATTTCAGAAATAGGAAAAGCCTAAACAAAGAACAAATTTGTTAAAATATCAAATCCATTGTGCAGTTCATACCTCAACGTCTGACCTGCCGCTGTTGGAGGAGGTGGACACGGGATCTAGCCATGATGGCATGGAAACCGTGTCACGTTGAAGAGGGTGCAGCTCCGACCCGATGGGGCTCAATCGCAAGGCCCGCTCCGACCCGATGCGCAGGCGCCGTGGCCTCGCGACCTGGCTCCGCCGCTGGCCCCCAGTGCCGCAGCCCGCGCCCCCGCCCGTCGTCGATACGCAGCGCGCGGCGCCGAAAAGTGGCTCGCCCTGCCCAGATGCGGAGAGGAAGACCAAGCCCTAATGGGCCGGGCATGATTAGCGGAGGGTCAAGCCCATGCTTGGGTTCCTCCGTGTGCTTCCTCGTCGGTGCGGCTGCCGCCGTTAGGGTCGCACGTGGCGGCGGCGGCGGCACGCAGGGTTGCTAGGGAGGAGGCGGCGGTGGGGGGGAGGCAAGGACAGTGGTGGCGAGCGGGAGCAGGAGCCTAAGGGCTAAGCGGCGCATCTGGGGAGTCAGTGGGTGTCGGCATCGGCGGCGCGCGGCCAGTGCTGCGGTGGCGGGGGACGCGGCCGAAGGATCCCCGCGCGAGGCGGAGCTGGCGGCATCCACGGAGGCGGCACCAGTGAAGTCGGACTTTCGGAGCGATTTCTTTCCTTTTTTCACGTTGAATCGCGGGCGTAGGCGGGGGGCGTGTGCGGGCGAGCTGAGGCTTCAGCGCTGAAGCCTGCGATCCGTATGGCCGCACGACCAGGTTGAAGACTGGGACAGATGTTTTTTAGCCCTTGATTTTAATAGAAATAAAATCCTGTGTGTATTTTCTGGGTTACGTAATGGTTGAAGGTCCTCAGCGAGGTCGTAATTTTGGGTAGACGAAGTATAATTTGCATTGGTCTATTATAGTAGAGATGTGGCACAGGGGGTTGAGTTTTGCCACTTAGACTGTTTAATGGAGCAATAAAATGAATAGTTGCCATGACTACACTCAATTATTCTACCCTTTGGTCCGTTTCTGGATCCAAATTAAGTTTTTTGGGGGAGAACACTTCCGCGTGACTACTCCCGGCGATCAACACACATCTACCTGTCTACTTTATGTCGATCATCACACGACTACCTCTTGTCGATCATCACAAATTCACACGATTACCTCTTGGAGGCCGTTCACAGAACTTCACATCAAACCACTATCTGAAGTCCAGAACTTCGAGCAGTTCACTATATCACTAGTGAGAACTGAGAACAGAGGCACCGATGCCCTCGACACTAGTCCTATCTCTGGGTATACCTTTGTATTTTTTGAATTTCTTAATTTCATTATAGTTGCTATGATCATTATAGTCTTATATTCATCATGTTTTCTCCTACAAGTGCAGGTCACATATACACATACATGATGTCACTAATCTTTTGTTATTTTCTAAATTAAATTATGCCTAAGCTTACATAAATATATACAATAGTGCCTCTAATATTTTACATGGTAATCAGAGTTTAGATCCAATCTATAGTCTCCATGCCCTCCTCCAACTATGTCATCAACCCACTCTATGCCAACACCATCTTTAAGAAGCTCTCAAAAAACAATCAAACCATGCGGAAGTGGTGAGTTCTTAATGTGCACCTAGGTGCTTTATTCATCGAACATGTGATCGACGTTTCTCTAATTCTCCTCCCATCGAGATCGGTGGCAAAGTCATTGACAAGTCAGCCAAAGCGCCAAAAAACCCATCTACAAGGAATGGTGTGCATCGAACCCACAATAAGGGCTTCTATTGTTTTTTTATAATGTTAGCAACAACAATAAGGGCTTATTTGCAGGTACTTGTATTCATCTCATCAACCCACATACATCGAGTGGATTGGAATGAAACTTAAACTATTATTCACCTCAATCCACAATAACACTCATGGATTAAGGTATTTTTATTTTTAGATTAAGATAAATACAGTACATCCAAACAATACCGGCATGGGCTCGAGAGGAGATCGGCGCAATCTGCCATAGGTTCCTCTGGACTGGATCAGAGGGGTTCGGTTCGAGGAAGTGCATGGTGGCGTGGCCTAGCCGTGTGCAAACCGGACAGACATCGGGGGTTTGGGCATTCTGACCTGCACCTGTCGGCATAGCGCTACAATGCAGGTGGCTATGGTTGCGCCACACGGACGAGACAAGAGCATGGGCCAATCTGCCACTGTCCACTCTAAGGAGGTCAGGATTTCTTTGACATGTCCACATACACGGTCATCGGTAGCGGGGAGGTCTACCGCGTTACGGGCCGGGGACGGTGGCTGAATGGGCAGGCAATCAAGGACATAAGCGCCTTCATTACTCGCATTGGTCGGAACCGGGACATCATGGCCGTTATTCAATGGACATATTGCATATCATGGATCTGCGGCACAATATGTCCCATCCTCATGATTACCTCTAGGGCATATTCTAGCAGTCTCCCACTTGCTAGAGTTAATCTCTAAGATAATACCAATACCCATAGACCTCACACGTCGCCTCCCATGCTTAGGCTGGAAGGGCTAGCACAATAGCGGATACACTACATTCAAATCAAATTGTGTATCTTGCACCACATCGAATTTCACCTCTAGCACGATGAGCCGGCGAATAGGTGAAATTTCCATGATATGTTGTTCTTACGGTGATTCTTAAACCCTTAACTGCTTCTCGCCCATTGTTGTCTGACAGATTCAATGGGTAAGCGCATTAGGAAACACACCAAGCTCAATGAGGAACCGCCTCCTCCAAACACCTTCCTTTAGGCTTGGTACGCAATGTACTTCGACTTTCTGGCGTAGAGATCGGTCCTTGTCTCACATGGAACTTTTCAGCTTGCGCACCACACCATTTAATGAACACAAAACACGATTGAGATTGTGAATCATCTACATCGGAGTTGGAAGCTATCAGTGTAACCATTTTACAACGAGCTCCTCCTCACCTCCATAGATTAGGAACTCACATCCTTAGTCCTTCTCAAGTACTTAGAATGTTTTTAACAAAGCGTCCAGTGACTCTCACCGGGATTAGCTTGAATTTTTGCTCATAACCTTGGAAACCATGAGACATACGGGCGAGTACATATCATAGCATACATGATGCTTCTTGGCTTATATGGAACCTTACTCATGCGTTTTGCGCTCTTCATCGTGAAGGACAGCGCTTGTCGCTAAAATGCATACCATAGCGGCATAAGCCGAGAACCGCTCTTCCAGACTGCTCCGCCGACCGTTTCAGCTTACCTTGTCAATGTCACGTATCTTGGCATAATCTATTCAGCCTCTTCGACCTATCTCTATAGATCTTAATGCCCAAGATGTATCTTTGCATCTAAATCCTTCATAGAAAAACTATTATTCGGTGAAGTCTTTTACAGATTGCAACATAGGAATATATCATTCCCAATCAATGAGTATGTCATCCACATACAAGATCGGAAACCTATGGCTCCACTAGCCTTTTGATAAGCGCCAAAGGCTCTTCTTCATTCGGCGGAAGCCAAACCCTTTGACAACCTCATCAAAAGCAGATGTTCCAACTCAGAGATGCTTGCTTTAACCCATAAATAGATTTCTTAAGCTTTGCATAACACCACAACATTATTTTGGATCGGCAAACGAGGAACATATCATATACGTCTCTTCTAAATTTCCATTTAGAAAGGTGTTTTAACACATCCATGTAGATCCTCGCCAATAAAATGGCGACTGGCTGAATGATCGGATAAGATTTAAGCATCGCTGCGGAGAATGTCTCATAAAGTAGTCAATTCCTTGAACTTGCGAAAACCGCTGCGACAAATTAGAACTTTATAGATGTGAACATTCGGAGTCCATATCTTTCTTTTTATGAATCCATTTGCACTCGATGGGTCTAACACCATCGATGAGTCAACCAGGATTTAAACTTGATTGGCTCCCCATAGAATCTATCTCGGATCTCATGGCACTTTGCCATCTCTAGAATCTGGGTCCATCATTGCTTCCCATATAAAGTGTTGGCTCATCATTTGTCTAACTTTCTTGGCCACGATGTCTTCTGGAAGTAGGGGTGCCAGCTCTTGCGGACCGTGAATTTGTGGTAGCTACTTGCCACAGGTATCTCATCTTGTTCCTGCTACAGCTAGCATCACTTGTAAGAGTCGTTTCTGTCGTCTTGAATATTTAAGATACACCTTTGTCCACTTTTCTCTCTTTGAAAACTCTTTCTCTAAGAAAACACGTTAGAGCAACCATACTTTGCCCTCACGATCATTTATAGAAGTAATACCCTAAGTTTTCTTTGGGTATCCCCAAAAAAAGCTTACTTGTCAGATTTGGTGTTAACTTATACGATATAAATTAGGAGTTTTAACATAAACTACAACCCCAAAACTGAAAAAAGACAAAAGCTGGGACTCACGGTCCATCTCTTGGTGTCTTAACTATGGATAAGGGGTGCCTATTTGGTGGCGGCGACTTGTTTCTATCTAAAGCGATAGTGGAAGGTGCAGCATTGAAACCATCATGGATCGGAACCATGTCCAAACAAAGAGTCGATTAAATTAAGCTCGAGGACCTTGTAGTTTCTGCGTTCCGGGCGGCAAGACGTCAGAACAGTCCGCCCAACTCTTTGGGTGATTGCCGAATTCTGTTAACAAAATATTCACCTCCACGTCAAGATCGCAAGGCTTTGATTTTCTTTGCCATTTGATTCTCTACTTCGTTCTGAATTCTTCGACGTTTGGACTTGTTTGTGCCATATCTACTAAAATCATCGATTGAAAGTTAGCAAAGTATTGAAATCATGCCTCTAGGCGCCAGAGTATAATAGGTCCCACATACATCGGTATGTAAGTTCCAACAAATCAGACCTTCTCTCGGAAAACTATTTTGAAAATTATCTTGCACAACAAACAATATACATGTAGATTCAAATCAAGCAAGTTCAGGCACCATCGAATAGATTTCTTCCATGTAAGCCTCACCCATATGACCCCAACCAATGCCATATAGGTGGGACTTAACTCATTAGCGGGCCTTTTAACAGCATTAACATTAGGATAGGTGCATCATCAAGAGATTTAAAATAAATAACCCATTCACAATGGATGCAAAAAACTAAAACATATCATGTTCTTTAGAGATTACACAACCATGTCTTTGCACTAAGCAAATGAATAACCATCCTTCTCAAACATGAAGGGCACAATGTTTCGACTTAAACTAGGAACGAAATAACAAATTATTCAATTCCAAAATAAATCACGGCGAGGTGGGCGTATCCAGTTCGCGCAGCAACTCGCAGCCGCCTTCGGAAATCAACTACCTTTTTTACGCTTCTACTACTTATCATTTCCACGCCGTGTGCAAATGAGCAACGGTCAGGTATCAAATGCGGGGAGTAATAGAGTTATTAGCGAAAATATCAATATAACTGACAATTGTATGAGCGGAGTACCTTTACACCACCGCCATCCTTCTTCCAGGGTCTGCAGTACCACTGCGAGTTCTTTTCGATGACCTTCCCTCCACAATGAAAGCACTTAGCATCGGTAGCTGGTCCGGCCTTAATTGTGATGAGGTTTGGCTTGGGGATCTCATCCTTAGCCTTGCCTTCTTAACTTCTTTCAAATTGCCCTTCTTTCTCTTAAAGACAAACTTGTTTTGGACCGCCAACACTTGGCTGAGTGCTTGCATTTTTCTTGATGTCGACTACCGCGTTTTTAGCATCACTGGGTGTTGTAATGCTTCTACTGCCCATGCAAATGGTGTTCGAGATGAAGTTCCCACTGCATTTGAGCCAGGAAGAAGCAGAGAGAATAATCATTAACCAACTCACGAGACCCATTGGGAAACCTAGCCTCAATCTACAGTCTTCCAACCATCTTGATTAAATTGGTCAAGCTATGCGCCTACACTGGCTTACCATTCAACCAAAAGCTTTTGAGACTTGGAACCTTTCGGTCCAGCTGACTTGGAACATATCATTAGCGCTATCTGATATCATCTTGTAGCGTTTTTCTGCGGCGAGGTGCATTGGCAGTGCTCCACAGTAATGGGGTGTGTCGAGTCTCACTACCTTTTTCTGACCAGTGAGAACAATTCTCGGAGTTGGATCCAATCCGCATAGTTTGTTCCATTCAACTTATCTTTCTCAAAAATTGAACACGGCGTAAATTTTCAGTAGGGCGCCATTAATCTCACGGCAAAAAGTAATGCCTATAAATACTAAAATATCCATGAAAAGAGTAAATTATGAAATAGAATGTGCTCCCACTAGAAATCAGTATCCTCGGTGATGCTTAGTGATTCCAAGAGACCCACAACTAACAAGTCAGAGCTAGTGAGCATCAGCTAGAACATAGTAGATCGGTAAGCAACAAGCGCAATCACTCTTTATATTTCTTGTTGTTAGGCGGTATCCTCACCATCATGCTCCTCCAACGACTCCGCGCTAAGATCCCCCCTAACCGTTCAGGATGACCTTGTTCAATAACCAATGCCTATTTGTGAAGTGATGCTCAGATCTCCAGACTATCTAATGCGAGGAAAAAGCAGTGCATTTTAATTTTATAGATACCTATAGATTGTACAAGACTGCGCAATGTGAATGCAAGGTTTGGGAAACGTATAGCAAACATTCTTTGAGGGATCGTTCTGCTTGCTACCGGCAGCTTACATCTAGATAAAAACATCATCGCATATGAAGAGTAGAACATAGTAAAACTGACATTAAACACGTATGACTTGGTATGGCCCGCTGGTTCTTTTTGAGGTCTCCATCTCATCTATCTGAAATTCACTATGGTAGATCTCTGTCTCATGATTTACTTATGCCATCCTTCGTAGCGATGAATCCGCCAAGACCGCTATCACTAGCAAGCGTGATAGTAGAGTATACACTGTCATGGTTGGCATCGTCTGCCAGTTGTACGCGGAGCCATTACATTAATTTTGACAATATCAAGGCTCTACCATATTGTCCTCGTGGCGATGCAAGCCATGAATTAATTATACACATGCATCACATACATAGCAGGGCCTTATACGATCGCAGATTCTGCAAAAGCGAGTTATCGATTTCGACATCTGAACTTTACTTGAGGGGCAAAAACTCTATTTTCAAGTGGTTTTTCGCGATTACGAGGAATCAGCGATGCGGCAGTGGTGAAATCAGATCTAAAATTTCGATTCTATGCGCGACAGCGGGAATACGTCTCAATCTGAGAGTTATGGTTTAAGAGTTATGGCTTGTTTTTACCTGACGATTGCTTTTCGGCTTGTCCAGGTAGATCAATGCGCTGCAGCATCACATGCGCTCGGCACTTGACCTGAGGGTTTGATTGGGTGATACGATTCGATCTCCTTCTGCCGATGATTAGTTTACATCCTGCTTTCCGGATGGCGAATTCCGGCCAGTGCAGTAGATCGAACAAGACCAGCCTTGAGACCACAAGATGAGGAGACACATCCCAAAACTGCGTATATCACCACATGCAGAACCTATAAAGGCTTTGATGTGCTGCGATACCCTTTGTAGGGTTATGGGGATGCCTTCTTGAAAATCCAAATTTTAGCCTACAATCTAGGATCTACTTGCTAGAGATAGGTTCTACGGATGTCTTTTTCGGCGTGTAGGTGCGGCGGAAGGCGACTCGATGTGATCGAACACGTCGCGGCGCCGATCTTGCGTGCGGTGCGTGGTCTGACAGAATCCTCCACAACTTGCGGTTCGTCCTGTCTCCAGTTACAGCACCTCGAGGTGTCCCCACCGTCGCAGGCGTCGCCTCCCGATTACGCTAAGTCCACGAGGAAGCGGCCTTGGCGTGGAGAGCGGCTGATCAAAACTGAATTCATCGGCAGCGCCCCTCCCCTGCCCGGCGTCCCCAGCTCCCAGTGGAGGCCCATTAGTAACCCTAAACGCCGGGTCCAACTTCCCGAATTAGGCTTCGGCCTGGCGTGCGACCTATGGGTTCCGTTTGTTGAGAATTAACCTACTGCGCCCAATAGTTAACCGGCGGGCCTCTGGCAAGGCGCTCTATTATGCACGCAAATGATCATATCAGGGCCGAACCACCACGACCATAGCCATGTTATTCCCTTGCCTCATGATATTTGGTTCAACTTTAGTGATTAACACTTAACCCAAGCACGGCCATGCATTTGTTGGTCAATCACTTGAGTGATCCGGTGATATCACTCTCCATCGAGAGAGGGCAAGTCCCATCTTCTCGATGGCTTAGGAGCCTCCTTTATAACTACCCGGTAACGGGGTAAGCGTTTGTGGTTTTAAGCGGTCGATACACATCTCGAGGCACATACAACTCTCGGGGTGAAAGGACCCTGCGTATCTGATGTATACAGATCTCTTGTTGGGTGGGTGTTACCACATGTCGCCAGCACCCGCATTAATGGTTGACATCTCATGTCGAAAGCATGAAACATAGCCATCAACTAATATATGTGCTAGTCAATGTTATGTGTGTCTCACATGAATCGACCGAGGACAAATATAGAATAACCATACAAGTAAAGAGTTACAAACAATTCACATAATTGCTGCAATCAATACCATTGTCTTTAATGGATATTCAATGGACATAATACATATATCATGAATCTTGGCACAATATCATCTGTCTATGATTTACCTCTAGGGCATAT
>JADLZL010004724.1:0-14783 GCA_015844335.1 Chrysopogon serrulatus
GATCATATGTAATTTCACGTCATCTAGAGCTGTTTGACATAGGGTGGTCAGAATGTCAAAATCTTCGCAAGCAGACCGCAGAGCTGGCAATGCTAGCACCACTGGACGCCCATCCCAGTTGTCGAGCCCCTCTTTGTTGCTAACATTTGCATCATATGCTATAGTGTCGAGGGATGTGATGTCTGACTCCGAAAGACCTACTGCTGATAAGAAAGAGGTTGGGGATGCCCGTGTCTCCTGCCTCACCGACCACGGCGATAGTTCCTGCTACTGTTCGAGCTCCAAAGCCAATTGTTTGGCTATCTCTAGGGATGTCAGGGAGGATGAATCAAGAAGATGGTGCAACACAGGTGATAGTCCTGAGAGAAATATATGAAGTTTCTCAAACTTACTGACATTGGTGGATTGATGTTCACGATCACTAAATCTCACGATGTGGTCATCCACTGTACCAGTCTATCATGGCCACTCTGCAAACTCTGGTGCCCGTAGGTGCCCAAATTCACGATGGAGAATCCACGTGATGAATAACTCTCAATCGCTGATAGCTTTGTTGCTGAGATTTTTAGAAACCATGCAGAGGCAATATCTATCAAATGTAAAGATGCATACTTTACCTGTTTCACCCCGGAACATTATACAAGCAGAATAGAAGCTGCACCTAGACATCCACGGCAATGGATCTGTTGCTCCATTGTACGTCGGCGTGATCAGGTTGACGTTGTGTGGTGTACGCCATAGTGGAGCATCTAGAACAACTCGGTCCATATGATCGTCGTGGCGGCTTCCTCGATCGTAGCCGGTGTCTCCTTTCGCGAGTAGTGGTTTCGGTGCGGGGAGTAGTCATGTGGAGCTCTGAATTCACATGATGTGCGAATTTCCATCTATGCAGTGCCATTAACATGGGATGGCGAGGTCGGCGATGTCGGTGTTGATGCATTCCTTGGTAAAGCATGGCGTTCCTCCATGATACGGAGGCGGTCGTTAAGTCGTCGAGACGGCAATTTATCTCATCGACGTGGTTATTTGAAGGTGGCGGTGAAGGTGTCGAGGATCCTCTTGAACGCAACAATGGTGGGAGAAGTCATGGATTACTTCTGGTCTGCGATACTAGTTGTACACACGTAGCGAGGAGGGTGGATTAAGGCTAGTGAATTGGAGGAGGAAGGGAAGGAAGGGGGGCGGCTTGGGTGGCGGTGGGTTCTAGGTGGCAAGAACGGAGTGGTAGGGGTGGCACGCGGTAGGGAGGAGAGAGGGGAGGTGCGGGCGTGGGAGATCGGAATAAAGGATTTTTGCCTAATTACTTCTTAATTAATCGATTACAATCCTCTAGTATTTATAATGTTAAGTGGACTCCAACGGGAAAGTCCTTATCAAACATGAACTTTACGTTTTTCTATTCTTAATTTTTTAAATAATAATAATAATTAAGGTAACTCTTGGCGAAGACGACGGCGATGGCGGAAGGTGGCCGTGTGGGCCCACGCCACCCCGGCGCGCCTTGTCTCATGGTGCCCCCACGCTGCCCCTCCCTAGGGCGGGCCGTGGGGGGCCCACTAGCCTCGATCGCATCCTTCTCGAGGGCCTCTTTTGGTCCATCAACTCTATAATTCAAGACTGTATTTATTGGACGTGTGACATAATGACTGTGCCAAAAAAAATTATACGTTCCATAGGGGACACATATTTGCTAGTCTAATATTAAAGATAAAAAAATTTGTCTCTTTCGTCTCTCACTCTCTACTGTCTTGTTGATTTAAGTTTGCAGCAGAAAAAGCTTTTTTAATTCCGTTACACTAATGTCATGACTCATGACCTGGTTAATGGCCCATATAATATATTTACTTGAAGGCACTTGAGTCTTGCTCTTGGAGGGTTAGGGTTTGGACGCCGCCGACTCTGCCGCCGCCCGCCGTTCGGTGTCTCCACTGGCTTTGGTTAGGGTTTCTCCATGCCAAGTTTTTTGGTATTGGAGATTTATCTCTTCCTCCCCGCTCTTCTCCCAAGAAGCGGCAAGGGTGTGGGGTGGAATCGCTTTCTCCATGGCGGATATGTTGAAGATGAAGGCAGCATCTACGGCATCGGCATCTTCATCGACATGACGACATGGAGACTTGTGTTTCCAAACGGCGGCATCAAGGCGGAGATGATGCCGCCGCCATGGAATAATTTTCTCCTCCGGTCCCTTCTTCGTTTTGTTGTGGTTGGATCCGCCATGATGAAGGACTAGGGAGAATAATGTTGGTCGGTCTTCCCTCATTCTTGATTGGGCGTAAAGAAGAAAAAGGAAGACACAAGGAAGAAGAAGAAGAAGTTTCTCAACTCCGCCTCGCAGGAATGTTGGTCATTCGTTGGGCATCTACTTGCCCGGCCGAAAATAATTGTTGCCAAGTATTTGCACGTGCGGTCATCTATACAAAGCGTCAAACAGGTTTGGTTTTGAGATCTGGAGCTATCACTACTACACAAAAGATTTTGCAAGGCACTTCAAAAATGAGCTCGGAGGCGGTTTTTGGAAAAAACCGCCTCGGTTAATAATTCCCAATCCAGCCAATGGCCGGCCAGAAGAAACCGCCTCGGTTAATGATTAACCGAGGCGGTCAAGTTAGAGTAACCGCCTCGGTTAATGCATTAACCGAGGCGGTTTTTTAAAGAAAACCGCCTCGTTTAATATACATTAACCGAGGCGGTTGTTTATAAAAACCGCCTCGGTTAATGCATTAACCGAGGCGGTTGTTGTAACACCCACCGCCTTGCTTAATACACCTTTAACCGAGGCGGTTTTCTAACAAAAACCGCCTCGGTTAACTCGCTCTATATAACCAGCAGCAGCCTCCTTCTTCTTCCCCGCGGCTTCTCCTCTATTTTTGCGGGTTTTGAGCTCCAAAACCGCAAAAATTGTCTATTTTCTAGGGGGAGAAGTTTTGCCCTTAGAATAGGGAAGGGGCACCGCAAGAGCTCAATTCTTACCCTCCAACCCTTCTTTTCTTCTCCCCCTCTCTCCCTCCTCTCTTTCTTTTCCCTACATCTAGATCTAGATCTAAGTGGAGGAGATAGAACTATCTCCTAAAGGGGGAGATTAACCCTTGATTTGTGAAAGGTGGCACCGAGAGGTTGATTCTTACTCTCTAAAACCTACATTTTCCTCTCTTTTTCTCTCTTTGTGCATTCTCTCTCTCTTTCCCTCTTTTTTCTCTCTTTTCTTTAGATCTAGATTTAGATACATGTATTTTTTAGCTCTCATTCTTATTATATATGTTTATGGTACGTGTGCAAGGTCGCGGATGGCAAGGGATTGGATGTACAAGGGATCGAGGCTAGATCCATCTTTCTTGGATCATGTGAAGAGAAAGTTCATTCCTCGCGCGACAAAGCATCGCCTCGAGTGTGGGTCGAGATTTCATAATTTGTCCGTGCAATAGCTGTAAAAATTTCTTCGGCACATAGTGAGAGCGTGGTGCAATCTCACTTAGTGCGGTTTGGTTTTGTCAAAGATTATAAGGTCTGGAAGTATCATGGTGAATCGGGATCCGAGTGCCGCCACCACTTGCTCATCCAGAGAAAACAAGTCGCCGGCGACAACGACACAAAGCGGTGATTGACGGAGGAAATGGAGAACAACCGAAGTATCGCAGTCAAGCATTAGCCGCCGGTGACAATGATGATGTGCATCGTCGTGATTACATCACGATTGAAGATCCGCTACAAAGCGGAGGATGACACCGCAAATGACGATGGTGGTAATCCAAATGAGGTGTTGGACCCCCGAAGATGTGGACCTCTTCGATAGAATCGCTAACCGCCAAGACCAGGATGATGTCTTGTTTGGGAATCCTAAGTGGCTAGAGAACTTTAGAGAGATGAAGCAGCGGCAATAGATCCCCTCAGCACAATGGTTGTCCAAGCATTGGGACGGCGTTACGCTTTCAATCTTGATGCCGATGCTCAAGGCTCGCCATGGGTGGTCCGACACTAGCTTCAACGACCGTTACGTATCCTCGGCCGACACATTCCCGGAGGGTAACAAGGTGCACGCTAATACCTATCGGGCAAAGAAGTCGATCAAAGCGGTGGCGATGAAACTTAAAAAGTTTCATGCCCGCCCAAAACCATCGTATTTTATATCGAGGCCAGTATGAGAACTTGCAGAGCTGTCCTCGCCGCGGAGCGAGCCGTTACAAGAGGAATGTTGGTTGTCGAGCGGACGCCGCCGACGATGGACCCACCTCAAGAGTGCCAAAGAAGAAGGTGAAGACGACAAAGAAGCAGCCCCGCCTCCAGATCTGGACCAGAAGAAGAGGGTTATATGAGTAGAAAAAGTCCCGCCCTATCTGTGTGGTACTTGCCCGTGATCGATCGCTGCGGCGATATTCGGGAACCCGGATGATGCGAAGCTCATGTCTTGGCATGCATCGGCCGAACGCACGGATGTGTGATGGCAAGCTTCGACATCCCTCCGATGGCAAGCAATGGAAGCGTTTCAACGACAAGTTCCCGAGTTTGGTGACGAGGCCAGGAACGCCGGGTTCGCGCTAAGCATCGATGGGATGAATCCGTTCGGTGACCTAAGTAGCACCCACAAAGACCGGCCGGTCATCCTCACCATCTACAACTTACCTCCCCATCTATGTCACAAGCGCAGGTACTTGTTTGGATTTATTGGATCGGGGATGGTGTGTGTGAAAAATTGTTTTCACCAATTTAATTATATAATAGCATCCCTCTTACGAATCTCTTTTTATAATGTGTATCTTTTACTTACCATGCTTATATCCGGACCGGCAGCGACTGGAAATGATATAGATGTCTTTCTAGAGCCATTTATGGAGGACATGCGTTTCTATGGGAAAAGGGGGTTAAAATGATGGATGCGTTTCTAAAGAAGGATTTCACTCAAGGCCATCATATTTGTCACCATCACGCACTACCCTCGGTCTTTTTTTTTCACTATCCGGGCAGATTAAAGGTAAGACCGGTTGTGTAGTGTGCATTGATGGTACCCGCTACACTTACCTTGCTGCATCCAAGAAGATGGTGTACATGAGAAACAGCACGATTCCTCCGTAAAAAGCACGTGTATCGAAGACCTATGATGAATCAATACTTTGACAACAAGGCCGAACCTCAAACCGACGAGCCGTAAAGAACAAGGTACGGGCAAAAGGTGTTTGACATGGTCAAGGGCATAAACATCGAAGTTCGGAAAGAAGAAAAAAAGAAAGAGGGAAAAGATGGTCCAAAGCCAACCAAGAAAAAGAGAAAGCGGGATGTAGAGGACGAAGAAGTAGGTGAGCCTATCACGGCCCCCGTTCCTTTCAAGAAGCGCCTTTGTTTCTTCAAGTACCTATCATACCGGAAGGAACTAGATACGCCCCATGCCATCGATTGCATGCATCTTGAGAAGAATGTGTTTGAGAGTACGATAGGAATCCTTCTTGACATCAAGAAAAAGACAAAGGATGGTCTCAAGTCTCGTCGATTTGGTCAACATGGGCATAAGGCCCGAAATTCAACCGACACTGCCAAGCAGAGTGGGAAAGTCGACCTACTAGGGGCGAGCTACAACCCGACATTGGATGAGAGGAGGGCTATATGCCGGTGGCTCGGGGACAGTCAAGGTGCCAACCGGTTTTTCTTCCAACATCAAGAGCCTTGTCTCCATGAAAGATCTCACTTTAACCAACTTTAACTCACATGATCGCCATGTCATGCTTACGGTGTTCCTTCCAATTGTGATCGATGCATCGGTCCGAATGCGTTAAGATGGTAATAACACGCATGTGCTACTTCTTTAACCAAATTACACGAAGGTCATCGATGAAGCCGAGCTGCCCGGCCCGAAACAATTCATCGCAGAAACTCTTTGTCGCCTTTGAGATGTGCTTCCCACCATCTTTTCTTTGATATTATGCCACACCTTATGATGCACATGGTTGATCGATATACAGGAACTAGGCCCCGTGTACCTTCATCGATGATGTGGACGCATGAGCGGTTTATGTCGACCCTCAATAGATATGTGCATAATCGTGCTTACCCAGGGCTCTATGATCGAGGCATACACAACGGAGGAGGCCGTGAATTGGTGCACCAAATACATTAGGGACGGAAGAGCGATTGGGTTGCCGGGCCCCTTTTCATGAGGGTAAAACCTCGGGGATGGGATGTACAGGGAAGGAAAGTCCGCGACCGATGTAGATGAAGACACTCTACAACAAGCTCACAATAGCGCCTCAATCGGTTAGTGGTCATGGAAGACCTGGGTTGAAGCACTTAGATGAGATCCGCCTTTCTAGTGGTGGACGCGGGGAGGCATGGGTACGTAAACAACACAACATCAATTTCACGATGTGGATCCAAGAGCAAGGCATATATGGAGAAACCGATGAAGCGAGGTTTTGCGTCGGGCCCTAGAACACAAGTCACCTCGTGGCAAGGGTATGACATCAATGGTTACTGGGTTCCACACGAAAAAGAGAAGGACAAGAAGAGCGCCTCACGTAATAGTGGCGTTCGATATGAGGGCATCGATGACAAGACGAAGAAGATCATGAGCTACTACGGCCGATCGAAGAGATATGGGAACTTGACTATGGTGGTGACTTACATGTGTGCCTATATTCCGGTGCCCGGTAAGGTAAAGCCGACGGCGGTTGTTGTGGATGATTTTGGGCTCACCACGGTGGAGCTCGGCAATGTGGGGGGTACAAAGATGACCAATGGGTGGTAGCAAACCGTTGCACAAGTAGCCTACCAAGCAAAGCCCAAAGACACCAAGAAGCATGTGGTTGTGTCGGGAAAACAGAGGATCGTGGGAGCGGATGGAGTACGTAGTCCCGAAGAACACAACAATTACTCGGAGATGTCGCTCTTTTACCGATCATCCATCCAAGATCAAGCTCATCGAGACCCGTGTCAACAAGACGAAGATGAAGCCTTGGTGCCGCCCCGATGGCGCAGAAGAGGATCTGTGGTAGCGTCGGCACCAAAATGATGCTATCATGTCACATATTTATGTAATAACTTATGTAATGCCTTTAACATTTATTATGATAGAACTTTTATGACTAACATCTCGATGTAAGCATCATTGGTGAAAAATATTACTATTTACTACTACTACAACTACTACAGTACTATTGTCATACTTATATTGCTATGATACTATCTTACAACTATACTACCACTAATACTACCCTACAACTATACTACTACAACTACACTACAACTACCCTACAACTATACTACTACAACTACACTACAACTACCCTACAACTATACTACTACAACTACACTACAACTACCCTACAACTATACTATTACAACTATACTACCACTAATACTATCCTACAACTATACTACTACAAGTACCCTTACAACTATACTACTACAACTACTCTACTACAACAACCATAGTTTACATAATGGATTAATGTTTATATTAATAATTGCCATTAAATAGAGCAAACAAAGGCACTTAATTAAAAATAATAAGTTAGACCCAATTAACCGAGGCGGTTAAACAAGAATAACCGCCTCGGTTAAAACCAATTAACCGAGGCGGTTAAAAAAGAATAACCGCCTCGGTAAATATTTACCGAGGCGGTTATCGTGAAGAAGCCCGCCTTGGAAAATAAGTGCCTATATAACACCGTGCCTCTCCTCCAAATCGGCTAAGTCCTTCACCGGTTCAAATCGACCGGGTGGTTGCCCGATTTCTCCACGGCGCCGCCATCGCCGTCGACGAAGCTGCTCCGACCGCTGCCCGGCTCCGTGGTCATCTTCTCGTGACCGCGCTTTGTACCCCTCCTTCCGGCGAACCAGCGTCGTCCTCCGCTGCCCCGAACCCCGACAAAGGCGAAACCCTAGTGGCCGCCATCGCCGTCGGCAAGCTGCTCCGCCGCCCCCCATCCTCCCCGGTCTCCTTCTCGTGAGAGACCCCACGGGCCTGCCCCCGACGAGGCGCCGCGCCTCCCTCGGCCCTTCGCCCCGGCGCCCGCCCGATTTGAGGAGCGACGCCGGTCGCCTCCCGGCCTTCTCCCCTTGCGACCGCCCGACGAAGCTGCTCCCTCCCGCCGCCCGCCCGCCGTTCTTCTTCCCGTTCTTCCCCGGCTACATCTACTGCACTCAGTAAAGGTTCCCCGTGGCACTTATTTGGGATGAGCGCCTATGATGCTCTGCACTTCCTGTGTTCCTATGTTTAGATTGCTATTTTGCTGCCTATGATGCTATTTGGGATGAATCGAGCACTTATGCCACGCCTATGTTGCCAACCGCCTTAATCGAAAGCACTTTTGTCGCCTATGATGCTATTTGTATGTCGGTTTTTCTGATTTTCAAGTAATGCATTACGTCTAAAATAGCTCACATATTCAGTTAAGAGTACCTTTTATAGTTTCTAAATCCTGCATCCTATCTAAAATAGCTCACATGATTTTAGGTTTGCTCTCCATGTTGTTTAGTTGTGTCTAGGTTTGTTTAGGAGCAGCTGCAGATAAGTTTCAGTCAAGCTTTAAATCCATGTTGTTTTCCTAGAATTATAGTACCTATGTTGGTTCAGTGAATTAAATTTCAAGTTTCAGTTTATGTCGGTTTTAGTTTTGGTCTCCATTTTGTTTAAGGGTCCACAGCCAAATCTTATTTTATCTTGCTCAAAAATGTGATCCGAACTTTGATTCAATATGTTTTGGAAACAACTTCAAAAATTTTTCTAAGTCCTTAAATGCAATTTACAATATTAAAATTTGGGGCTGTGCAAAATAGGTTTTCATGAATAAAATCTTAACAACAAGTCTCCCTCTTGTTGATATAAAGTTTGCACTTGACTGATATGCAATTGGTTGAACCTGTAGATTGTTGATTAATCCTTAATTAATTGCAAAAGGAGCTAATCTGCATGATCTAGTTTTGTTTAACTGAATTCTCAGTTTTCAATTCAAGTACCAGTGTTGGGGAATTTATATATCATTTTCCATGAATAAATTTTGTGCAAATCTTGTTTCATTGGTTGATCTCGCTTGACCATGGTTTAGTCCCTAGTTAATTGCCTAAATTTGCTAATTCAAATGTTTTGCAAATCCTAACTCACCTCTTAACCGAATTCGGTTTTAGTTGAAACCGAAGTTTCGATTTGTTTCTTCTCCTCCTTCTTAATTCCCATCTCCTAAATCATCAAGAATCTGAGTTCAAGTCTTAAAGCAAAGTCGGAGCTGGTTTATAGATAAACAACTTTGTCAATTGAGCCGGAAGAGTTTTCGCACTAAATCGAGAGAAAAACGGTGATGAAAATCGAGTCTCGATGCACACAAGCAAATAACAAACTGGGATCCGTTGTTTTTTCAGGTTTATATGGAGAATTTTTTTTGAGTACAAAGAACTAGGGGAATCAAAACATTATGATATAGGAGGGGGATAATTTTTTTTGTTTTAAACGGATCCCCGCTTTTGGTTTAGTTTTACGCATCATCTCCTTATGTTCAGTGTGTTGTCGGGGTTTGGGTTTATTTTTTTTGCACAGACCACCCGAATATTGTCTTTTTCATTGGCTAGTTCATTGGTTGCATACTTGCACACTGATATATGTGCACACACACACACACACACGTAAGAGGGCTGCTTGTTGCTGCACTTGCACTCTTCTAACTACCGCCGCCCGCTTATTGCCTGCACTTGCTTCTACTTTAGTGTCTTTGAGTTGTGGTACTGTCTTTTTGCTCCTTGGTGCACTTGCTTTACTACTTACTAGTAGTACTAGCTACTTAGTACTACTACTCCTCCTATAAACTCCCGATCCCACTAATTTTTGGTGCTCCTTGCTTGCTGCACTTGATTCTACTTTCTTTGTGCGAGAAGTGCTCCCTGTCTTTTTGCTTTCTACTAATGCAATGAAGAAATGAGGTTTGAACTTGTAAAAATTTCGAGGCAAAGGGCATATGCATTGACGTGAATCCATTTTGGGCTGAGGCAAATGGTTATGATGATCAAATGGCCCCTACTTGTAATTAAGTTGCTAAACTAGGATGGCTTGTATAACATACAAGCAACAGTTTTAGCGACAATGTGATGACATTGGGGCCAATCGAGCCAAATTTACTAACGATGTTGTACTTTTCTTTAAATTTTGTACTTTTCTTCGATTTTTGTATGTTTATTCAAATTTTGTATACACATATCAATGTAAATGAAAAATGATGTTCGTTTATATAAATGTGATGTTTCCTTTGTATATGATGTTGAATAATAGTGTGATATGCATCATCTATATGACAATCTCTTCTTAATAGCTTCTAATGGTCGACGAAAGCATAAGGACGAAGGACAATGACGCCTTGACTTAGTCCTTATGATAGTAACGATGAAAACGCCATCGTCATCGTGCAACTCTACCGAAAGTACGAGGAGGAGGTGCCAACACCTCACCAAAAAAGCGCAAAAACGCAGGAAGATGATGACCCAAACTATAATGTAGAAGATGATCGTAACTACACGCATAGGGCTTCAACACAAAGTTCTCGCGATGAAAGCACGATATCATCCGTAAGATGATACCGAACCGAACGGGCGCGACGCACGTATGAAACTACTAGTATAGCATCAAGGCCCTTGCATAAGTATATGCTAATAATCCTTGTTATGCTCGACGAGATACCACGTGTGCCTCGTGCTTGAGTTCCCCGATGAGGAAGAGGGGGATGGCGGAGAGGGGCATGGATCCGTTCCCACCCCTAGCTCTTCGACGCACTAGGCAAAGGGCAAGAGTAATCGGCAAGAGTGGCAAGAAGTCGATTTGAAGAGGGGCCAACACGGTAGGCACCAAGTGTCGACCAAGGTGCATGTCATACACCGATAGGCCCGCATGGAGAGCCCTTCTTGCTCGGAAAGTGTGATAGGCACATTCAAGAACCAAAGGCTCTCAGATAGCTAGGGAGCATGTGCCTATCACCTACTTTGATTGGAGAAAAGTCCTTAAAAGCTCAAGGACAAAGTATGGGGAGACGTGAAGAAGCGGTTCGAGTATCCACCGGAGTGCTCAACGAAGATCTATGCAGAAGCATGCTCGGGCGGGGTTGCAGAAAAGCGCCGCCAATTGCGCCCCACACCGAACAACGAGTATGTAAAGAGGGAAAAGACACCCTTTGAAGACTACGGCTTCATCAAGCGGCCACGTTTGGGAAGAATTTGTGGACAAGGTGTCCGATGAAGGATCAAAGGAGAAGAGTTTTAAGTTCTCCTCGACCTCGCAAAGAGGAATACACTCCCCCCACCACTTGGGTATGACAGGGTACGCCGCTAAGAGGCCCAAGTGGCGGCAGAAGAAGGTGAGGCGGCTGGCCGCCGGTCTAGACGATCCGTTAGCGTGCCCTCGACACCGTGGCACGTGACTACTTCAAAGCCCGTCGGCCGAAGAGGCTAAAAAGAGGGAAGAACCAAGTACAACGAGCCGTAGACCGAGGAGGCGGAGAAGGCGGTGCTCGCGGTACAAAAAGGCTAAGGAAGAAGGGTTGTTTGAACCTCGCAGGGATCATGACGCCCCGACCGGCGGGGCTTGAAGGCCGGAGCATCACGGCCGTGCACGGGCATCTCCTCCAGCAGAGTTGGAAGACCGTGGAGTCTCGGTTAATCCGACGCCGCCTCGCACCGCACGAGGCAAGCGCATAAGGAGCGGCTCATCCAAAGAAGGCCATGATGCGCCATGAAGGAAATGATTATGGGGTCGATACAGAAGCTTTCACGAGCAACGACCCCAAGATGGTGGACTCAAGGGGTCGCAGATGCTTCGACAAAGTCGGGCGCCCAGCCTACCGCAATAAAGAATGGGCACGGTACCTCACAAAGACCGAAGGTACC
Source organism: Chrysopogon serrulatus (assembly GCA_015844335.1). NCBI lineage: Eukaryota > Viridiplantae > Streptophyta > Magnoliopsida > Poales > Poaceae > Chrysopogon > Chrysopogon serrulatus. Next base: position 11,848 of record JADLZL010004724.1, read on the forward strand.
TTGGCCGATGAGATCAAAAAACCAACAGCGCGGTAAGCTCCCCGGTGCCCTTTGGCCGACGGGAAGACGAAGAAAGAAGTGGGAGAAGGAGAGGTTAAGCCGCCCAAAGATGGACAAATGTACGACTCACAGAAGCCCGATCCCCGCCCGACTACGCCGTAGTGCTCTTTTGGTGTACACTAAAGATGAATTTGATCAAGACGAACTTGAGTTTCCCACCGAAGCGGTGCAACAACGATCTACTAAGTTAATCGGGCGATATCGTGCTTTGGAACAAAGCCGATATCGTCTTTGAAAAAGGGAGACATCGTGCTCAAATACCGCCATCGTCTCCCGGGTGGGCGGCCAAGTGATGACGACGACGACGACGACGGTGGCAACAACCACGATGGCGCCCCTGTGCATCAGTCCTCGACGGGAGCCCATCTCCCGACAAAGGCAACCCACAAGGAGATGCGGGGGTTGCATCGGGGCACAACACGCCTCCAAGTCATCCCAAAGAGTGCCCTTCGCCCCGAAGAAGCCAAGAGATGAGGAGGACAATAGAGGTGCATCGGGCACCCACTCGCCGCCCAAGCCAACCCAAAGAGTGCCCAATAGATGAGGAGGACGACAGCCCCCCTCGAATATACCCCCTCGCAAATTGAGGGCGATAAAATTGCAAATGCCTTCCTTTCTCAACGGCATTCGATAGGTACTATTGCTAACACACTTTCCGGCTTATCTCAATTATAGAGTATATTTTTCGTGATGATGGTGCTAACAACATTTGCACTCGTCATGATTGCAAAGCCATTTAACGCCACCGCCGATCCGCCACTAACTCCGGCCGGGACAACCACGAGCATGGCAAGTTCATGTTGCCCTTGGGCCGACCTAGTCGAGGAGACGTGGGAGGTTCGACGCTTCCATCTATGGTACATGCATGCCGCCAAGTTAGGGAATGAAAGAATTCATTGTGAGGGTCCCCAAGGAGTACTTCCACTTGGAAGAGGATTGCTTTTTCTCTCGCGGACCTTCCATGACATGCATAGGATGCCGCGGCGCAAGGACCTCGATGTCGCCCAAGTCACCCTTTTTGCATTGTAAGTTGTTATAGCATTGCAACCGTTGTCCCTATGCCCTCTTGAATGAATACAACAATGCCGCGTGACCAAGACTTGTGCCCGCAGGATGCAATCATATATAAATCGAGGAGCTTGGAGATAATGTTATCTACCTCTCTCCTATGCATATTACCCGTGAGGGCCATAATTGGCTACGATATATAATGGATACGAGATCCGCTAGCTTGGTTGACTTGACCCCCATGCGCCGGATAGAAACCGTAACACGCCACGGAGTGAGATAAGGTACGTAAAGGGACAAGACATCCTCCAAGCCATGAAGAAGGTCGAAGAATATGGGTGTATCCTTGCCGCCCATCGGTTCGGTACGTGAAAACGATTATTCTAATACGTGTATCATCCATTGGGTTTTCACTTCTTACATTTGAAGAGTTGAGATTTAAATTATTTCGATGGTGCAGCTTGGGCGCCATGGGGCACCGGATTGTATTTATAATCTTCCCACAAGATGGCAAGGTCGTTGTATTCGACTCTCGAGGAAAACGGACAAAAAAGCATACAATGATTTTGAATTCTCGTGTCCGGATAGTAAGTGTGACATCACATTCATTTATTTACACGTATAAATTGTATCAATTTTGATGTTGACACGAGTGGTTTCCGCATGCTGCTTACGAAAAGTACCTTGAAGACCCCAACCGCTTGGATCGGAGGTCCGAGAAAAAGAAGTTGAAGTACAAACATGTACTCAAAGTGAGGCGCCAATTCCCGGAACTATATATATCATCAATCTCATATGTGCTACTACATCGCCCATCATGCTCTCTATATGACCTAACTATTTTGGATTACTTAATATAACGTTCATGTAAAGGTTGCTCGAAACAACCCGAAGGGTCGCTTCTATGTGGATACTATGCTTGTGAGTACCTTAGGGCGCAATGGAAGTACAAATGACGCCACCGACAAATTGAAGAAATCAACAGATGGTGGAAGAGGAGCAGGATCGATAAGATGATCATCGGTCAAACAATATCCGACGCTTGCAAGTTTGTAACCGATCAATGTTGTCATGTCGATGGCAAGTTCTTCTACGAAGAGAGCGAGCTAGCAACGGAGGACAAGTATGAGAAGCTACTTTTAAATGGAGAACAATGCTAGATATGAGGGATTATGTGTTGGGACATCTTGACTAGTTTAGCTTGTGATAAACTTCTCATATCGCTTTTGGTGTACGTGTTTGACTTTGTGACTTTTGTGTGCATGTAATTTAAACTTCATGGTGGAACTTCAAATGATGTTTGACATCGGATCTTTTATAACATATGTTTAGCCTTTAAACGCTTATTCTATGTGTTCCATATAATCTGATTTGCTATATTTGATACTGTTTATATTTTAAAATATTAAATAATTAATATAAATTACCGGAAAATAATTTTTTTTTTTAATTTAAAAAATCATAATGAGGCGGTTATATTATAATAACCGCCTTGGTTAATAAATTAACCGAGCGGTTTTTAGAAGGAAACCGCCCGGTTAAACTATTAACCAAGGCGTTTTTGTAAGGAAACCGCCTCAAGCATCGACATTAACCGAGGCGGTTTTTATAATAAAACCGCCTCGGTTAATAGTTTAACCGAGGCGGTTAGAAAAACCGCCTGGTTAAGGCCACGATTAACCGTGACCTTATCTTCGAGGCGGTTACAAAAACCGCCTCGGTTAACCAAAAAATAACCGCCTCGGTTAAGTTTTTCGCAGTAGTGTATTCACGGTGTGGGTACAATTTAGATGAATTTCGGATATTTGTGTAATCCGGAGAAATTGTAATGTGTTGATATACCCAGCTATTATCTAATATAATTCTTC
>JADLZL010004725.1:0-29574 GCA_015844335.1 Chrysopogon serrulatus
CTTACAATAACTTATTTTACAAAACTTTTATCAAACTTATACAAACCCGTAGTAGCACTATTACAACACGCCGGAAGTATCATTACTTAACTTTATTACACTCACACAACGAAAGTGCCTGCCCACGGGCCACACAATCTATTCCTCGGCAGACTCTTCCTCGATCACCGTCATGCAACAAGGGCCGTAGCACTCTTGTCCATGTGGTTCACCCGCAATGTGGGTTGAACAAACCACGAGTACAAAAAAGTACTCCGCAAGACTTACCCGACCAAAAATTGGGAAGAAGACTCGGGAATGCTTTGGCTAATAGGAATCAAGGTGAGGCTTTAGCAAGATCAAATGACACCTTTGCAAAAAGAGACTAAGCCGTCTTTACCTTACTACATCACTCACTTGTCAACCAAGTACCGGATTCAAAACTTTCCATCATCAACTTCCATTATTACTACGATCTTTGGTGCTAGGATCCGGCTCCCCATATCGTGGAGCACACGATGATTCGAATCGCTTCATATACCCAGTGGGGCTTCCTAGCCACCACGATGTATGCAGGACCAAACATCTCACATACATCAACTCACGTTTGCATTTCTCCTGCGAGAAGCGGATCCTAGCCCACGAGAGTACAAGTACACCATGTTCCCTACGCCGTCGGTCACAACCGTCGGCCGGGTATACCCGTAGTATGGGTACACGCTACTTCCCGTGCGGTTGTCCACTCTCGCATGGATCATACAAGGGAGCTTACCGCCATTAGCATGCGACTAGTACTATCCAATAACCTCATGATCCAAGGGCCAAGGCAACGAACGGTGCTTAACCGACTCACAAGTGGGCGACACTACACGGGGCACTAGCCCCTCCCGGTGCAAGTCACTCCACCCGGTCTCAATTTACTCATCATCATGCTCTTGTTGCGTACCCTTGACCCGATCAAAGTAAAGGGATACCAACAAGTAACATCGAGTTTTCGTAATTGCCCTCAAGGGGGAACTTTTGTTATCACATCTTTAAAAACATTTCATAAAGCCTGCGTGCTATTTGGTGGGGCTAAGCATACACTAGCATTTTCGAAATCAAAAACAGGTATTCGGGGTATATATCAAGGTATGGTAAATGCACCAAATTAGGTGATCACACAACTCTGTTACCTAATGCATCACATCATCAACATACAATATAAAAGATTTTCGAAATACAAGGAAGGGTTTAAATGCATCCGGGGCTTGCCTTGGGGCTCGACGAAGTTAGTAGCAGCGATGGCACTGCCGAGATCGGGACCAACCTTCTCACGCCGAGCACCTTCTTCAGATGGCACGGCTATACGATTGAGATGCATGATCACAATGCAAGTAGTAAAAAGAGCATGCGATAATGATGCAACGATTGTTAACCGATCTTGAGTACAACTTTCCTTCACGGTATAGTTGCACTAAGAAGGTATGACTAGCGTCGACGATTTAACGGACTAACGATACGCTAATCAACATAAAATGCCGAAGGTCATTAGGATTAATGACCTAGGGTCATCACTCAATCCCAAAATCAAGCAACACTAACAGTGATTAAGGGTGATTACTAATTTATTGACTATTTTTACAGTCGTTGAAAGCCACTAATTAACTTGCTAATTGAAGATTAATTAAACCCTAACTAACCACATGATTAATTAATTAAACATTAATTAATTAAAGGGTTAATTAAGCATAATACAAAACTTAATCAAAACCTAACCAAACTTCATAATTAAGATCATCATACTCTAATTAGCACACAAAACAAATTTCATGATTTTTGGACTTATATTTTAATTATTAAAAATCATGGAAGTTGCATTTATTAATTTAAAGAGCTATTTATTGTATAAATAAAAGTTACTCAAAAATCAAAGTTAGCATTTTTCCTATATAGATCATCACTCAAGGATCACAGATATATATTTTTCACATTTTTTAGTTGCCCAAATTAATTTGTAACAAAAAGATGAAAACTGCACTTGGAAATTAAATTTGGAAAAAGAAAAACAAAACCCTTCTCCTTTTTGGGCTCACTGTGCGGCCCAACGGCGCCAAGATGCGGGCGCCGGGCCCCGCATGGCCCGCTCGGCGCGGCCTGCCCTCCCCTCTCGGCCCGACGGGCGGTCCCCGTCGGCCACTCTCTCTCTGTTGTTTGAAGGCCGAGGCACGGCGGCGACGCCGGCCGACGAACTTCGCCGGCGGCGCCTCCTCCTGCGAAACCGACCGCACCAACGCGTTTCCTCTCCTCAACACGCGCTCGGCAAGCTATTATACACCCTCATCCAACCACTGGGGCACCGGGTGCGTCATCATGGCGGCGTAAGCCGCCGGGAACGGCGGCGACAACGGATTCGCCGTTGCTGGCCCCGAACTAATCAAAAGAGGGGACGGAAGAGGTATAGGGAGCTCACCTAGACTCGGTGCTCTTGTTAGTTGCGGCAGAGACGGCCGGAAGGCGCGGCGCGGACGACAAGTGGACACGGCGGTGCTCACGGCCGCGAGGAAGAAGCATTGTTCTGCGGGTGATTCTAATGGCGATAGGTGGCGCTGGTGGGTACAAAGGATGCGCGAGCGGATGGCGGAACCATGTGCAATGGATGGAAGGCAGTGTTGCAGCGGTGAGGGCAATTTTCGCCCGGCGGCCAAAGCTCACGGCGGCGGGGACGAAAAAGAAGAAGAAGGAGAAAACGGCGACCGTCGTTGGCTTATATGGGTAAAGAGATGGTCGACGTGGTGCCAAGCACCTTCTCGGCGTTGTTGAGGTGGGTGGTGGCGCGCAGAAACCGGGAAACGGCGAGATTGGCCACGGCGACGGCGGCCGGCCACCCGGCATGGGCGGGGTGAGGTGCCCCCCTCGTTATTGTAGCCCGGCTCATCCTCTCCCCTTTTCAAAATACTCCCAGATTTTGAATAGAAGATGAAAAAATTCCCAAAATACAAATTGTGCAAAATTTAATTCTCTACAACTTTCATTTAAGAAGTTTTATCAAATTTCAAATAAATTTTGAAATTATATTTCAAATTTGAAAATGAGCTTAAACTCAAATCTTTGGGATTTCAAAATTACTTTTAAATTTTGAATAAAAGATGAAAATCTCCAAAAAAATAAAAGTTGTTCCATTTCTCATGATCTACAACTTTCATGTAGGAAGTTTTTCATGAAACCAAATAATTTTTGAATTGGAGTTTAAAACTCAAAAGGGGACACTTTTCAGTTTAAAGAACTTTTGAAATAATTTAAAATTTTATTTAAAAACTTGAAAAATTTGTATACCAAAGTTGTAGAGCTCAAAGAGATGCACAAACTGTATTTTTGGAGTTTTCCCAAATTTTGAATATTTTGAGGTGAAATTGTAAAAGGGGCAAAAAAGACTTTCAAAATTTGGATTTTGAAAAGGATTTTCAAATTGGATTTTTGGGCAATTAATTAATGAAGTTGTGGCACTTTTCAAACCCAACCAATAGCATACTTTCAAAGTACAAACTTCATACTTTGAAATGGTGCCATTGGTTAGCGACTTTATTTATAAAAATCAATTATGGTTAGCTCATCAAAATTGAAATTGATATCAAATTTCCAACACTTAGCCAATTTAGCTTTAGTGTTGGGATTTGAATTCAATCAATTTTGAATCTTTCTTTTTACATTGTTTGACTTGTAAAACTGGGTTAGGGTGTGAATCAAAGTTAGCCAAGCACTTGTACACACCAAGGTAGGTTTTAGTTGATTGTTTTTAGAAACATGATTAAGCACTTAAGTGAGATTTAAAAGGTGTACACATACACATACAATGTAAAGGGGCTCAAACAACCCTAGAATTAAATAAACTCATTTTAATCTTTTTAATCAAGGTTCTCTAATCATGAATGCTCATGCAATGATGATGATGACATGGCAGGTTTAGGCTAACGTAACACCGGGGTGTTACACATGGGCCGAGCCAAAATTTGGTCACCAAATAATTTAGCCAACTTTGACCATGAAAATGAACTAGAATGGTCAAACAGAAGGACTTCCAAGGTTAAATTTGGCCCTCAACCAAACAAAGGCCCGTTTAGTTAAAATTTGCTAATAAACCTATTGATAGCAGAGGCAAAAATTGTTGCTTCAAAATATCATTTAATAAAATGACCCAAGGCCCAAGGCCAAAGCTGAGCTCCTATTCTATTTTTGAGGCTAGACAAAAGAAAAACTTGGTTCAACGGACCGCAACTCGAGTTAGGACCCCACAAATATTTGACCTCATCCTCGTATACCTGTTAGGACTCATCCCACTTTGTCTTTTTGTTTCGTGCTAGTCTTTAGGAGTGTTTGGAGTCAATCCGATTAAATTAAGATTAGCTAGGACATTTGTTGAAGTGATCTACCAAAGGAATTACACAAATTCAACACGAGCTCAAAGATTGGGCTTGATTTCTCTTGTGGCTATCTTTTTCATTCTTGCACTGATTTTCTTTGATTCCTGAAGTTGCAGTGGGTTTGGGGTCATAATCTTTATGGAGCAGTCTTCTAACTACCATGTGAACCCCTCTATAAATAAAGTTTTAGAATTTTTAGAATCATTTGAATTGATTTTGAATATTCTTGAGGGTTCCACTAGAATCTGCGAAACCAGCCTAGGCCGGTTTCCGAAACTAGCTCAGGCTGGGTTTTCGACTTGCTCTAGTTGAGCTCATTTTTGGTGGAAATATTTGTCTCGGTGTCCTAAGCTTCTCTTCTAAGTTTCATAGCCATTAGTTTTCGTTTGGTTTGATTTTGACTTTTTCCTCGCCTTAAGCTGGAAAACAAGCTAAGGCCGGTTTGGGAAACTAGCTCAGGCTGTTTTTTTTCTGTTTGGTCTCTAAAGTTGCTTGATTTAAATTCTATTTTGTGTTTCAGTTATTTTGTTGTGTCATGCTGTGTTTTTAGGGAACATCCGCCCACTCTTTTGGGTCATGGACATCTCATTTGTTGCTATGAGTGTTTGGCAGTGAATTTAGGACAACGGCCAAATATTTTGAAAGAAATTTGAGGCTCCCATTCACCTTCTCTGGTCATCATTTTCGATCCTTCAGTGCCTCTTCCCATATCATGTTTTATTTTCCACACTGACTCTTTCCTCCACTGCCCCATTTTTCTCCTGCCGCGATGCCATGTTTTTCTTGGGAAGGATTTTTCCTGCACCAACTTCCTATTGTGCCGGTTGAAAAAAAATTCCTATTGTGCCATCATTTTTCCATATCAAATCCCTCCCATGCCGCCAACCCACTTCCTCCTGCCATGCCATCGCCTCTAGTCCTCCATATATATCAGCCTCCATCCAATAGGGGAAGAAACCTTTGTCACCAGATTTAAGTCTAAGACTGATGGAGCTGCCGCCTCCGGGTCTCGCCTCTCTGATTCATGGGGGGGCATTAGCGCAGATCCTGTCATTGGCAATGGATAAACAAGAAAGATATATAGGGAAATATTACTGATCACTTTCATGCGCACAATAACTATGTGTTGCGATAGACAATTTCTATAGGCCAATATGATTTTTTATGTTTGGGCAGATTTAGATTTATTTAAAACCATAAATTTGAATATGTTTGTTTATGTTTGAACTATAGTGATATGATATGAATGATAAACATAAAGATTCTACTAAAAATTGATAAACAAAGCTTTTATTAAATTCTCAAAGCATTATAATGAGTTGATACAAAGCCTTAAAAACGTACTTTGGACCTCTACCTAACAAGAGGCAGACAACCACAAGACTAATAATAGGCCAACGATTCCAGTGATTATTAATTCATAGCAAGATTGCCACCCACGTACCTGGAAGAAATATCCTTGGCCACCTGTGCAAATTGTTGCCAAATCACCACAACCAAGTCTTAAGAAGCCAATTTCTACATAATAGCCAGTGGGTAATAGAATAGCTAGATAACCAGAAAGAACATGTTTTCTCAAAAACAATATCATTTTGCTAAGACAAAATGACCAACAAGTGGTTTTAATTCTTTATCGAGTCCTCCAAACCAACAACCGAACAAGTGAGCAACATTGCAAAGTTGACAAACAAGTGCCTAATTGTCTCATCTTCGTGACAAAAGCTATGACTTTTACCACCTTGTTAGTTGCGCTTAGTAAGATTATCCTTGATCAATACAACTCTTATTTATAAGTACCATAAAAAAAGATTATTTTAGAAAATAAGATAAATAAAATACTGGCTCATATGTAGGGACCTTTTGTTTGGATCGTTGAGTGTTAAAAATAGAACCTTAAAATCTAGAGACTTTATTTTAGAGACACTTTTGGAGATGCTCTGTTCTATAATTTAGCTAAGGATAAAACTGACTGTATCAGTTGAGATATATACGGTGAAGCAGTCAAGCAGCTGCGCAAATGAGGTATTATTGCTGTCTCTCAGTCAGTCACTGTCGCGTGCTGCTATTCATGTGTTGAACCGGTCTTTAAGGGTCAGCGAAGTCCAGATTCACTTTTCAGCCCAATGGTACGGTAAAGAAAACAGTACTGGCTCTCAGGCTCAGCTAGCTATAGCTGTTGTTATCTGGCTCGATCGCAGGCACGCCACTGCTGCCTGATTGGAATCCTTTTGAGATCCGCAGGGTAATGTTTGAATTATATTAAGATCAGCGGCTTATTAGTTTCATACATAAGAAGGTCCAGCTAGTAACTGGGATATTTACGGAATATTTACTAGCAGTCCACTGAGATTGCATATTGTTATGTGAGAATTAAATACAAAAAACTATTAGCACCACCTTACCGTTTTCAGGGTATAGACAACTTATCTAACCATGCTACGGGTACGGTGAAGAGAACAGGATTTCTTTGGTAAAACAGAAGAGATCCTGTAAGTTATGTGCATACAGTACGCGAGTATATATCAACAATAATCCTCCAGATTGTACTTATCCGAAGCCGACTACGACAACGTCTCATCAACTATTGTCGTCATCTCAACTTCTCCAACATCGATTCCTCAGAATCTGATTGGTCCATTCTGGATTGTTTCATATGGATGTGGATCGGTAGATCGAGTCAGCTGCATCTGCACATCTGATCAGGTCAAGAACAGTTTTCTTCTCCCTTTTGGATGGTGACGGTTGCATGGACCTCCTCTGATCCAGTTCAACTCTAACTTCGCAATTCTTTCTCCCACTTTTGCAGAAATAGTTAATTAAGGGTCTGTTTAGATGTACCTAACTAAAATTTAGCTAGCTAAAATTTTAAATTAAAACTTTAACTAGCTAAAAGTCTCGCAACTGCCAAATGGTGCTAGATCAGTTGGTCTAGTCACTCTGGCGGCACCTCTCGTGTCACGAGTTCGAATCCTAGTTGGAGGCGATTTTCAGGCTGGGTCATTAACTGTGGGGGGTCTCTCCTACAGTCTTTTTCATCAAAAAGTCTCGCAACTAAACTTTAGTTAGGATGTTTAAATGCTCTAGCTAATAGTCTCGTTAAATTTGAGCTGGTTTGAAGTAACTAAACTCAGCTAAACTTTAGATACTTTTTTTTTAGCTAGGATGTTTGGATGCGGGTACATCTAAATAGGCCCTAAATTGAACCAAATTGAAGCAGTGCTCTTGTGTTTATTTCATCGAGAAGACGGCATGTGATTTTGTGGTCGATTTGGAGTTTTAGTTTGTTTTCTTGTTTCTGTAAAGTTATGCGCAGAAGACCTCACCTTCGGAGAGCACAAAGTCTAGGGACAATATAATTTCTATATATAGTAACGTTTCTATATAGTAACGTCTCTCTTACAGAGAAATCAACCGGCAACCACCTAGCAACCAACCGCAATTCCGAAAATGAAGGCTACAGAGTACAAACCTAAGAGCATCTACAGGAGCTTTGCTAAGTTTTACTCTCTAAATCATCATTTGGAGAGTCATTTGCATAAAAATCGCACAAGAACGACACTTAGGTACCACTCTGAAGTCAGCCTAGCTTTCCTCCGAAGTCAGCCTAGCTTTCCTCCCTCGTAGGGTCATATGAACCCATCACACCAACGTAAAATCGACAATATTGGACATGCTGCCCACGCATACACAAGGGGAGGCATATGCCCAACGGATGAGCTTGTAGGTCAATGGTAGAACATCCCGTAGAAGTGCCATGCACTCAGGGTTTAGATCCTAAGTGCTGCAAAATAAAAATTCCTCTTGCTGGCACAATCGGGGTTCGAAGGGTTTTCTATGACCAGGACGAGTCGCTTCAACTTAAGAAAAAATCGGTAGGGGACATCTCCCCTTCAGTTGTGTTTTTTTGATCCCCAGCAAAGCATGCTCCTAGTAAACAGGGGACTGACCATGCTTGCACCTGCAACCCTTCCATGACCTATCAATGGACATGATGTAAAGCAGCATGCCTCTCCATATATTCTGCTAGAGGTGCAAGGGCGATAAACCCTTAGGTTCTGAGCATAGTTGGTTGGATCCCTCGTGGTCGAACTACCCATCTACTCCCTCCATCCCTAAATAAGTGTCGTCATAGGATACGTGCCACAAGTTTAACTTGATTTATAGAAAATACGTGCAATATTTATATTTCCAAATAATTTTGTTAAAAACTCAAAGATCTTTCCGATGATACTAATTATGATACTAATCAATGATATTTATTATTTATTAAAATTGCCGGCATTTGTTTCGGGAAGCGGCGACACTTATTTAGAGACGGAGGGAGTAGGTTCAAGTCATTGACTTAGCATAATTTCTTATATTTTTGGATTTATTCTAGATTTAATGGCGCTATACTTTCAATTGTAAGCGATATCCCCATTGACAACGAGGGGCCTGTGGAGATTTCATGAATCTCAAAATCTATCGACTCAGTCCTTCCGAAGTGTCCATAAGAATAGGGTTTACGTAGATGTGTTCGAAAGTGAGTGTGCATGCATATTGGAGACTTCTATGTTATACTGTGTAATTCTAAAAAATAAAGATCAACAAAAGAAGTTTATGAAAAGATAGATTGTACTACTCTTTCCTCGTAACCTGGCCCTGCCCAAAAGTTATATAGGCCATGGCTCTCTGGACACCCCGTCTCTAGACACACACACATATATTACTCTCTCCATCTCGTCGTTTGGACCCCTAATCTAAACTTCAAGCCCTCATACTCAAGAGCACAATCGATCGCGTCCACTAGATATAGGGCTCACTACCCAAACTAGTCTAATAAATCCTGAGTCTTTGAGTGCTAGCCATCTGAAACCATATGCACTATTAAATTACTAGTCGAAACATTGACATGTAATTTTTACTATATATCTAAATATAATATATATAAGATATATATATATATGTAGTTGTGTGGGTAGCAAAAAGCTATATGCACTACGAGAAAAAATATTTTTAGGAGACACGGTTAGATCATTTTTGGAGGTGGTTGTTCTAAGCATCCGTCTCCTAAAAACAATTTATGGAGATGGACGTCTTAAGATGTCTGTCTCTATAAATAGTTATATTAAAAAATAATTTATAAGTATTCTTATGAACTTAGATAAAGATAAACTCTTTTATCTGTAGTTGATTTTTTTTAATTGAAACTGTTTAAGGTTTTAAAATATTATTGTAAGTCTATAGATTTTTAAATTTTAAATTTAATATTATCAAACAATCTTAGATGTTGTTATGGTCTATACGAAAGTTATAGCTCTCTATACAATTCACAACATTTTAGTTGATTTTTTTGTTTAAAATCATTCAGAGTCTTAAATATGTGTTCTAAATTTATAGATTTTTTAAAATTTAGAATTTCTAAACAACCTTAAATGTTTACACAGGTCATGAATAGTGTAGTTAGTAGCCGACAGTTAGAGTCGGAGGCCCAGAGCCGCGTGGTTCCAAATATACCCTTAAATTTGAGTTGGCCTTACTTTATAAACAATTTTTTTAGATAAATTATAAACGCCTGGATTACCCTGTATTTCAAGATGGTGAGTAACAAATCTCTACAAAAGCATACCAGTAGCTAGGCCTGTTTGTACCTTTTCTCTCACCGTTACAACACACCGCTGCATAAAACACTGAAGTGTACCAATCGATGATCGGGTCAGCTACGTAGCGAGAGAGGTAAAACTCGTGAACCAGATCAACACAGAAGCGTCTTGAAGCAACCTATCCAACCAACGTTACAGTTGGTGAAACTTGACTAGGCCCTAATAACCAGATTATATATAAGAAGATTTAGTAACTAAGGAGAGAGAAAAACGACTCTAAAGTAAATGATTCTGGATCGATCGATCGGGCGTCGTAGTACGTAGGATGTAGCTAGTAGCTAGTAGCGACGAATTGTGCGAAGCTTAAATTGTTTCCCGTTCGCAAAAGTCGCAAGGTAAAAGAGACGTCTCGGACCAACTCTTGGCCTGGAGTTGCAGAGAAATGACGTAGAACGAGCTGATGACACTCATATTCTAAAATAGCAGGCAGCAAGAAAGACGTGCGAACAAAACGGTTAATAGTTGGCCACTAGAATCAGGAATCAGCCACGTCCATACTGACCAGGGGATAGATCGGATATATGAAGTGACGAAAATCGCGGTTGGTGGCGCGCGAGCGATGGAGATGTGACCGTACGTCGTCGTCGTCGTCTCGTCGATCGGCGATGACGACGGCGACGCGAGCTCCATTTTTCAGTGCCTACCCCCGTTGATTTAATTTGCGTCTTCACGCGTACACAACTGCTAGTCTGCTATACACCACCCTGACGACATACGCAGCCGGATCGGAGAAGTTTTCAGCCCCACATCGCCATCGCCCATTCGTGGATCCACGAACGAAAGCCCCTTGCCCGAGGCCACCAGGGTTCCATTTCCATGCAAGTCATTGTCAAGGTACGTGCAGTGCATGATCTCTCCTCCGAGGCAGGGCCGGGCAAGTGGCCACGCGGCCGGGGTAGTCGATCGAGGTGAAAATGACACGGCCAGAGAGAGAGAGATCCCAAGTTTCCTAACTAGATTGACGTACGAGTACTATGTCTATACGAGGCGTGCAGCAGTGCACTTTGAGAGTAGTGGAGAGAGTCTCCGGAGTCGAGATTAATTATATAATTACGCTTACGCATCTATATGTACGCGCCGTCAAATGCATGAAATCATGATTACTAGTGCCGCTCTTACCTCAGCTGCACTGGCTTACGCTAATACGCTTTCCCATGGAAATACGCCGTACCTACTATGAAATCTTGTGGAACTACGTACTCCCTCAAATAAATAATATGCATCTTCATCAAGTTTATGATATCATATAATCATCATTAGATTAATCACATGTGTACTTTCGTAATTAATTGATTTAGAGATATACATATCGATAGTACTTTTTATAAATCTATTTAAAATCTAAAATAAGGGAGGGGGATTGAGGGTATTCTAAATCCCTAATTTTGAACTTAGGCAATAGTTTATGGACAGGCAAAGAAAAAACCTTTTCCTATTGATAACTAGAACGATACTACTCCGTCGGTTGCAGCGGGACTCTCTTATAAATAAAGCACTGATGTATATATGAGTTAAATCATCTAAATATTCACACACAGCGGGAGGGTGGATTGGCGCTAGTAGATTGGAGGAGGAAGATGAGAGAAAGGGAGGGGCGCGCCCTAGAGGCGGCGGCCCTCGGCGGTGGCGTGCGACGCACAGGAGGAGGGGGGAGAGAGAGAGCCGGGAGATTGGAATAAAGGACTTTCGGCTAATTATTTTTTTGATTGAATCTAATTACAATGGCCTAATATTTATAGTTCCAAGTGGACTCTAACGGAAAAGTCTTTATCGAACATGAACTTTTCAGTTTTCTAATCTTAATTGTCAAATAATAATAAAGATTAGTTTGCGACGAAGATAGTAGTGGCGGCGGCGGGCGGCCGCGGTGGGGCCCATGGCCCCCTGCCCACGTGCTTAGGCGGCGGCAGCTAGGGTAGCCGCCATGTCGGGGGGCCAAACAACCGGCCTGTTAAGCTCCGGCTAAACAAGATCAGGCAAATCATTAACGGCCCGTGATCGGCTTACGAAAGCCGGACTAGATGGGCCGACGCTCCAACGGCCCACTAGGAGGCAGCGGCGAAAGCCCGCGGACACGCTATGCCATGCGCAGGGACTCGACCCCCAGGGCGCGCGGCTCGTGCGACCCCCGCGGGACTAAAAGACTCCCGGGGTCGTAGCCTGGTGGCCGCGGCTCGCACGACCCCTCGTTGGCGTCTTCACGGAGAGGCCGCCCGAGGCTTGCGCTTCACGCTTGGGCCACGACCTCGCCGCAACACGACCAGTCAAACCGTACCCTCCCCGTCTGCGTCCCGCGTAGGGCATGGGAAAGAAGCATCTTGACCGCACTGTGCGGCAGTGCAGGGCATGGAAATGGATGCCAGCGGTACTGTTGCCCAGAGCAGGGCGTGGTTCGGCTCCTTGGCCGCACCGTTAGTCAGAGGTAGGGCGTGGCTCGATGTCTAATCACCCTCCCGGTTGACAGTCCGGGCGGCCCGTCCATCACGACCCATCCCCGAACCGTTCAGCGTCATTAACTCCGGGATAATACTACAAACACTCTAATCAACTGTTCAGCCTCTCCGTCCACTGTTAAGGCATGGACAAACACTCCGGTGATGCGACCTCACCGGCGATCAACGCGTGCGACGCAAGAAAGAAGGACGCCCCGACCCCAGGATGGCAGACGAGCCACTCCACCATTGTTCTTTTTTTCTTTTTCTGCACGTGTTGATATCTGTTAATGCCTACTGAATATTCCGCAAGCGCACGGATATCGTTGTAGCACTTCACCCAAAGATTTTAAATATCGTATCCACAAGGAAACAGTGAGGTTAACTACGACAGCTAACTTAACCCGGGGTAGCAACAAGATCTTTAGAAGGTTGAGAATATAGAGGAGATTGCTAAGGTTCACACATTCTACACTCAATAAGCTATGTTTATATGTTCTATCTGTGGAAATTGCATAGAAAGAGTACAGGCAAAACAATGACCTTTCTACCAATTATATTCCTGCTCGGCCTACCAACGGGATAGTGGGATACATAGGATTCAACGGAGCTATAAAGTCACCTCCGTGAGTGTAACACCCCGGTGTTACGTTAAGCAAAACCTGCCATGTCATCATCATCATTGCATGAGCATTCATGATTAGAAAACCCTAATTCAAACAATTAAAATGAGTTTACGATTCTAGGGTGTTGTGTGAGCTCCTTTGTATTACATGTGCTTATGTTTGTAATTTGAATCCTGCTCACATGTTTACTTTTATCAATAAAAGCAATCAATTAAAATCAACCTTGATGTTTGCAAGTGTGTGGCTAACCCTAACCCCCACCTCAAAAATGTTTTACTAGTCAAATAAGGTGTAAGAAAGAATCAAATTTGAATTTGGAATTCAAATCCCAAACCTGGCGTGAGAGGCCAAGTGTGGAATTTGAATATCACTTTCAAATTTGGTGAGCTAACCATAATTAATTTTATAAATAAAAGTTGCTAACCAATGGCACTATTTCAAAGTATGAACTTTGTACTTTGAAAATGTACTATTGGTTGGGTTTGAAAAGTGCCACATCATCATAATTTATTTGCCCAAAGATTCAATTTGAAAATCATTTCAAAAGGGAGATTTTGAAAGTGTTTTTACCCCCATTACAATTTCACTTCAAAATATTCAAAATTTGAGAAAACTTCCAAAATACAGTTTGTGCATCTCTTTGAGCTCTACAACTTTGGTATACAAAGTTTTTCAAGTTTTTGAATAAAATTTGGATTAATTTCAAAAGTAATTTGAATTTCAAATTGTCCCCTTTTGAGTTTTAAACTACAATTCAAAAGTTATTTGGTTTCATGAAAAACTTCCTAAATGAAAGTTGTAGACATTGAGAAATGGAACAACTTTTATTTTTGGAGATTTTCATCTTTTATTCAAAATTTGAAAGTAATTTTGAAATCCCAAAAGATAGGGTTTTATCCCCTTTTCAAATTTGATGTTCAAATTCAAAAATTAATTTGATTCTGCCCAAACTCCTTAAATCAAAGTTGTAGAGCTGGAAAAGTTACACAATTGATATTTTGGAAGATTTTTATGAACAGTTCAACTTTTGAAAATAATTTGAAAAATGGAGAAATGTGTCGGCTCGCTACAGTGTTGCACGTGGGGGTGCCCATGCCGGACGGCCGGCCGGGCGGCCGCCGTGGCGTTTCCAGCGTCTTCCGGGTTTCACGCGACGCTGCACACCTTGCCGCCGTCGTGAAGGTGCCAGCCACCTGTTCGACCATCCTCCGCCCTATAAAAGCATGCGCCGGTCGTCAATTCCTTTTTTCCTTCTTCCCGGCTCGCCGTCGACCACCGCCGTCATTCCACCGAATTCGAGCACCACACTTGCCTACCGCTTCCAATAGCTCGCGCACAGCGTCGCAACTTCCTTGCGCGTGCTCTGAGTCATTGAATAGGTCGTGCGACTGTCTAGTTTGCCCGCACGCCGTCACCTTCTCCAACTCCGGCCGTTTGCCGCCGCCGCACCACCGTGAGCTCCCACTCCTTGGTTAAAGCCGCTCAGGGTCGTATTCGTAGTGCGTTGAGTTCGCGTCGTGATGCCAAGTACGTTGCCGTGCCCGGTTTTGCCAGAGGTGCTCTGGTGAGCCCGACCGAGGTTGGCCGCGCGCCGGTGAGCCGCCGGTGATCTCGGTGTGAGCGCTCCGGTGGGGTGGAGGAGTCGTATGATAGCTTGTTAAGTTCGGGGGAACGCGTAGAGTCTGTTGAGGGGTATGGTTTCGTCAGAGGTGTTGCCTTTGGCGAGAATTTCGACGACCGTCGCCGGGGGTAATCGTGTCGGTGGGGAAGAGAAGAAAGGAGGAGGAGGAGGTCGGGCGTCGGCGGCAGGGCCGCCCTGTCCCCGCAGCTGGAGAGAGGGCGCGCGCGCGTGGGCCGGGCAGGCAGCCTTGCGACCTTGCTGTGCGCGCCAATGGGCCGCCTGTGAGCCCCACGCAGGAGGAAGTTTTGTTTTTCTTTTTTACGTTTAATTTCCAAAGCATGGTTTTCATTATTTTGTATTAATTTATTTTGGGCAGATAAAAATGTAATAAAAATATGTGAGTGCTCTCCATAATATGCTCTATCAATGAAAAATGCTAACCTCTGTTTTTCAGTAACTTTTGTTGATGGTAAAATTTGTTCCTTTAATTAATAAATGCAACTTCCATGATTTTTAGTAATTAAAATATAACTCCAAAAATCATGAAATTTGTTTGGTATGCTAATTAGAGTATGATGATCTTAATTATGAAGTTTGGTTAAGTTTTGATTAAGTTTTTTGTATTATGCTTAATTAATCCCCTTTATTAATTAATGTTTAATTAGTAATTCCTAATTTAATTAGGGTTCAATTAATCTCCCATTTAGCAAGTTAATTAGTGGCTTTCAACGACTGTAAAAATGGTCAATAAATTAGTAATCAACTCTAATCACCATTAGGGTTGCTTGATTTTGGGATTGAGTGATGACCCTAGGTCATTAACCCTAATGACCTTCGGCATTTCATGTTGATTGCGTATCGCTTTTTCCGTCGTCGTCGACGCTAGTTATACCTTCCTAGAGTGAGGTTACCGTGAAGGAAAGTTGTACTCAAGATAGGTTAACGTTTGATGCATCGCTATCGCATGATCATTCATTTACTGCATTATAATCATGCATCTCTGTCGTGTAGTTCGGGACTGAGGAAGGGATTGATCCAACCCCTGTTCTTGAAGAAGGTGTTCTTTGTGAGGAGACGGTTCTGGTTACGGTGATTGGTTCTCGGCCCTCACTTCACCGAGCCCCAAGGCAAGCCCGGATGCATTCAAACCCCGCCTTGTATTTCGAAAAGTTTTTATGATTTCATGTGATGATACTGCATTAGGTGTAGGAGTTGTGTGTTACCCTACTTGATGCATTTACCATACCTTGATATATTATCCTCGGATACTGTTTTGATTTCGAAATGCTTAGTATGCGCTTAGTCTTGCTACTAGTGTAGGGTTTTGATAAGCGTGGTACAAAGGTGTGATCACAAAGATCCCTGAAGGGAATTTATGAAAACTTGATGTTGCTTGTCGCCTACCTCTCACCTTGGCCGGGTCGAGGGGTACAGCGCAAGAACATGATGATGAGTAAATTGAGACGCCGGTGGAGTGACTTGCATCGGGAGGGGCTACACGCCCGGTGTAGTGTAGATCCCACTTGTGTCGGTTAAGCACCGTTCGTTGCTTGGCCCTTGGATCATGAGGTTATTGGATAGTACTAGTCGCATGCTAATGGCGGTAAACTCCACTTGGACTATCTTTTTACTAGAACGGACAAGTAGCGTGTGCCCATCCTACGATGCGCACCCAAAGTGACCGAGCGGCCGTAGTGAGGTGGTGTAATTGTACCTCCGCTCGGTAAGGAGAAATCCGGGCGTGAGTTGATGTATGTAAGATGTTGGTCCTGCATACATCGTGCGGCTAGGAAGCCCCAATTTGGGTATATAAAGCGATTCGAATCGTCGTGTGCTCCACGATATGGGAGCCGTGATCCTCGCACCAAACATCGTAGTAATAATGGAAGTTGAGTATGGAAAGTTTTGAATTCGGTATATGTTTGACAAGCGATTGATACATTAAGGACTGGCTTAGTCTTTTTTAGCAAAAAAAAGAGTCTTTTGATCTTGCTAAAGCCTCACCTTGATTCCTATTAGCCAAGCATCCCCGAGTCTTCTCCCCAATTTTGGTCGGGTAAGTCTTGCGGAGTACTTTTTGTACTCGGGGTTTGTTCAACCCCGTTGCGGGTGAACCGCATGGGCAAGCGTGCTACGGCCCTTGCCGCATGACGGTTGTTGAAGAAGTGTCTCGAGGAAGAGTGAATTGAGTGGCCTCCTGGGCGGGGCACCTTTTTGTTGAGTGAGTGTAATAAAGTTATATAATGATACTTCCATTTGTTTGTAATATTACTGGGTTTGTATAAGTTTTACAAAATGTTGTAAATTAAGTTATTGTAAGTCTTCCGCTACTACGGTATTTTGTATGAAATTTGTTGTAATCTTGTGATGTATCCGTAAGTATCGATCCTGGAGTGTTTGTGGTTTATCGGGGATCCACCCCGACGGAACATTCTAGGTTATATGGTGTATAAGCATGGTTGATCGAGGTCTTAAGGACAAGGTCGGTGCTTGTGGGCCATATAATTTAGAAGGTTCGCCCACGTAGGGTATCGAGCGGTACTTACAAAGATACTCACACAGTGTTACTTTTCAAAAAAACTTCAAAATGTTTTGGATCCAAAAGTTAAATGGGGTTTTGGTCCAAATTGCTTCGCTCCGTCTTAATTCTTTCTTATAGTCTTGATAGGTGCTATTTAAAAAGAGGGTCTTAAGCGGAGTATCATGTGTTTTTTCTTTGGCCCTATATTACTAAAAAAGTATGCTTATGTTAGTTTAAAAGTTTTCGCTCGATCCGTAGGTTCGATCATGCATCATATTTAATTCACATGTTTAAAATTTTATTCTCGAAACAAAGTGGATGGGCTAAGTAAAATCAAACCTGTTCTTGCCGACTCTAAGGTTCCCTATCTTATAGACTCTATCTTTACTTACTACAGGATGGCACGCACTAAGCTGCATCGCCCGTAAGATGACCGGACCAAAGGGAGTACCGCGTCACCGGATGGCGCCCGCGTAGCCACGATCTTTGAGGCGGGACCTAGCGAGCCGCCGCTTGGGAAGAAGATAACCAAAAGGCGAGAAGATAGCTGAGTTGGCTCTTGAGCTAGCTATTGTTACCAAAGATCATTGCAAGTCAACAATTGAAAACATCAAATTTGAAGTCCGAGATAGAGAATCTGCGGGGAGCAAGAGCAGAAGGATATCAAGTCCATCCACGAGTATCAGCGGAAAATTGCTCAACTTGAGCAGGAGCTGGAGGCTACAAGAAACCAAAGGAATGATGGGTATGATGCTATTGAAGAGTTGCAGGCTCAGGTGGAGGATCTTGAAGCATATACCGCTGCATTACACGAGGAGGTCCATCATCAGTATAACCTCCACAATCCGGTGTACCAAAGAAAGGGTAGCCGCGGATGATTTGGGATCGGTGGAATCACTGAAGTGTACCCGACCCCAACCGAGGAGTCCGAGGCGGATGAGTCCGCTTGCAGGCAATGAGTCGACCCGGATGAGGGATCGACATCCGAGCTCCCCGAGAGAAAAGAGAGAGATGTAATATATGTTAAATAGTCAACTTTGGGGTGTCCGGCCTATGGGCGGACTTGTAAAATAAATAAGTGAACCTTTGTATGGGGCTTGCTTTGTTGCTACCCGATAACCGATCCCCACTCCTTATCCAATTTCCGATTCCCAAGAGAACGGTTACGACCGCTAATGCAACCTCAGTGCCAGCACTTCAAGATATACCGGTAGTGCGTGAGTTTCCGGGCGTGTTCCCCGATGATTTGCCTAGGCTACCACCGCAAAGAGATGTTGAATTTGTGATTGAGTTGAAGCGGGATCTTTGCACGGTATCCCGAAGAGCTTATAGGATGCCCCCAAAAAAGAATTAGCTGAATTGAAAACTCAATTGAAAGAACTGTTGGATAAAGGTTTTATCCGACCTAGTTCATCACCGTGGGGTTGTCCTGCAATCTTTGTGAAAAAGAAAGATCAAACTCGAGAATGTGTGTGGACTATCGTCCATTAAACGAGGTGACCATCAAAAATAAATATCCTCTTCCTCGTATCGATCTTCTCTTTGATCAACTTGCGGGAGCCAAGGTGTTCTCTAAGATTGATCTTAGATCGGCTACCACCAAATACGTATACGGTAGGAAGATATTCCGAAAACCGCCTTTACCACGGATACGGCCTATACGAATATCTAGTCATGTCATTTGGGCTTACTAATGCTCCGGCCCATTTCATGTATCGATGAACTCGGTGTTTATGCCCGAGCTCGATCGTTTTGTCGTAGTGTTCATCGACGACATTCTTATATATTCCAAAAATAAAAAGAAGAGCATGCGGAGCATCTCCGTATTGTTCTGTCTCGTCTCGAGAGCATCGACTTTATGCTAAATTTAGTAAGTGTGAGTTTTGGCTTAGTGAAGTCAAATTCCTTGGGCATGTCTTATCGGTAGAGGGTGTTGCGATTGATCCCGGCAAAATCCAAGATATTCTTAATTGAAACCACCCACCACCGTTCATCAAGTTCGTAGCTTCCTTGGAATGGCGGGATATTACCGTCGTTTCGTTCTCGATTTCTCCAAATTAGCCAAACCAATCACAGAACTCCTCAAGAATCAAACCAAATTCGATGGTCATTTGAATGTGAGCAAGCTTTCCATAAGTTAAAAGATCTTCTAACCTTTGCCCCAATCCTTGCTCGGCCCGGATATTGAAAAGCCATTCGATGTGTATTGTGATGCGTGCGGCATCGGCATCGGATGTGTGTTAATGCAAGAGGGCAAAGTTATTGCTTATGCTTCGAGGCGGTTGAAGAGACATGAAGAGCATTATCCAACTCATGATCTTGAGTTAGCCGCGATTGTGCATGCTCGAAAATATGGAGGCATTATTTCTTTGGGCAACAAATGTCATATTTATAGTGATCATAAAAGTTTGAAGTATATCTTCACACAATCTGAGTTGAATATGAGGCGGCGAAGGTGGCTTGAATTAATCAAAGATTATGATCTTGGCGTCCATTATCATCTGGCAAAGCCAATGTGGTTGCAGATGCTCTCGGTCGAAAGAGTCGGTGCAACTGTCTTGCTATCACTCCATAAATCTGAGTCTATGTCAAGAGTTAGAGAGATTAAATATTGATATAATTTCTCGGGGGTACTCGAATGATATCACCATACACTCATCTATTCAAGAGAAAATTATTGCAGCTCAGCGAGAAAGTAAAGGCCTCAAGCATATTAGAGAGAAAGTCAGATCAGGGCAAGCGTCTTGTTTCCGCCTTGATGAAGATAATGTGTTATGGTTCAAAAATCGTTTAGTTGTTCCAAAAGTCCCTGAGCTCCGGCAGTTGATTCTTGATGAAGCTCACCTAACCAGATTCTCGATTCACCCAGGTAGCAATAAGATGTATCATGACCTGAGGCAGAGATTCTGGTGGACTAAAATGAAAATCGAGGTAGCTCGATATGTTGCGAAATGTGACACTTGTCAGAGAGTCAAAGCCATTCATCTGAAGACCGCTGGGATGTTACAGCCTTTACCAATTCCGCTTTGGAAGTGGGAAGATATTAGCATGGACTTTATCGTTGGTTTACCTAGAACTGCCAGAGGGTATGATTCTATATGGGTTATTGTGGATCGATTAACTAAGTCGGCCCATTTTATCCCAGTGAAGAATGTTTACCGAGCACCTCAATATGCTCAATTATATATAGACCGAATTATGTGTTTGCACGGGGTACCCAAGTCTATTGTTACGAGATAGAGGTACACGCGTTTGTTGCTCGATTCTGGCGAGAAATTCCATGAGACCTTGGGTACTAATTTATTATACAAGATCTTGCTTACCATCCCAAACCGGAGGGCGCATCGAAAAGAGTAAATCAAATCCTTGAAGATATGCTAAGATCTTGTGTATTAACATATTCCTCGGCTTGGGATGAATGTTTGCCATTAGCGAGAATTTGCTTATAATAATAGTTTTCAAGAGAGTCTCAAAATGGCACCATTTGAAGCTTTATATGGCCGCCGATGTCGTACTCCCCTTAATTGGTGGTGCGAACGGGAGAAAGACAGGTTCTATGGCGTTGATTTAGTTAAAGAAACCGAAGATAAGATCGAGACAAATTCAAGCAAATGCGAGAAAAGCCCAATCTCGACGGAAAAGCTATGCGATCGTCATCGGCGACCCTTGGCATTTAAGGTTGGAGACTTTGTATACCTGAAGGTATCCCCCATGAAGGAGTGGATCGTTTTGGGGTCAAAGGAAAATTGGCGCCTCGATATATTGGTCCATTTCAAATCATTGAACAGTGTGGCAAGGTTGCATATATCATTTGGATCTCCCCGAGCAGTTGTCTACGGTACACAATGTGTTCCATGTATCTCAATTGAAAAAGTGTTTGCGAGTGCCCGACAAGGTTGTTGACATTGAAGGTGTCACACTTTGGAGCCTGATTTGACATGTGCTGAATATCCAATCAAAATTCTTGACCGAAAAAGACCGAGTCACCCGAGGCACATAAGAAGATTTTATAAAGTTCGGTGGGATCAGCACTCGAGGATGAAGCCACTTGGGAATCTGAGGAATTCTTGAATGAGCACTTTAGGAGTTTCTTTCTTCTTTCTCCTAAGTCACGATTCGTTTCTAAGAATTGTGACTTTCCAAAAACATGAGACTTGTAATATGAACCTTTTACCTCCCTCATGAAACAATATAAGATGTGTTTGCTTGACACATTTCTTTTTCCATTACTTAGCCCTAAGCTTTGAATCTCGGGGACGAGATTCCTTTTAAAGGGAATATAATGTAACACCGGTGTTACGTTAAGCAAAACCTGCCATGTCATCATCATCATTGCATGAGCATTCATGATTAGAAAACCCTAATTCAAACAATTAAAATGAGTTTACGATTCTAGGGTGTTGTGTGAGCTCCTTTGTATTACATGTGCTTATGTTTGTAATTTGAATCCTGCTCACATGTTTACTTTTATCAATAAAAGCAATCAATTAAAATCAACCTTGATGTTTGCAAGTGTGTGGCTAACCCTAACCCCCACCTCAAAAATGTTTTACTAGTCAAATAAGGTGTAAGAAAGAATCAAATTTGAATTTGGAATTCAAATCCCAAACCCGGCGTGAGAGGCCAAGTGTGGAATTTGAATATCACTTTCAAATTTGGTGAGCTAACCATAATTAATTTTATAAATAAAGTTGCTAACCAATGGCACTATTTCAAAGTATGAACTTTGTACTTTGAAAATGTACTATTGGTTGGGTTTGAAAAGTGCCACATCATCATAATTTATTTGCCCAAAGATTCAATTTGAAAATCATTTCAAAAAGGGAGATTTTGAAAGTGTTTTTACCCCCATTACAATTTCACTTCAAAATATTCAAAATTTGAGAAAACTTCCAAAATACAGTTTGTGCATCTCTTTGAGCTCTACAACTTTGGTATACAAAGTTTTTCAAGTTTTTGAATAAAATTTGGATTAATTTCAAAAGTAATTTGAATTTCAAATTGTCCCCTTTTGAGTTTTAAACTACAATTCAAAAGTTATTTGGTTTCATGAAAAACTTCCTAAATGAAAGTTGTAGACATTGAGAAATGGAACAACTTTTATTTTTGGAGATTTTCATCTTTTATTCAAAATTTGAAAGTAATTTTGAAATCCCAAAAGATAGGGTTTTATCCCTTTTCAAATTTGATGTTCAAATTCAAAAACTAATTTGATTCTGCCCAAACTCCTTAAATCAAAGTTGTAGAGCTGGAAAAGTTACACAATTGATATTTTGGAAGATTTTTATGAACAGTTCAACTTTTTGAAAATAATTTGGAAAATGGAGAAATGTCGGCTCACGCTACGTTGTTGTTGCGGGGGGTGCCCATGCGGACGGACGGCCGGCGACGGCCGCCGTGGCGTTTCCGCGTCTTCCGGGTTTCACGCGACGCTGCACACCTTGCCGCCGTCGTGAAGGTGCCAGCCACTGTTCGACCATCCTCCGCCCTATAAAAGCATGCGCCGGTCGTCAATTCCTTTTTTCCTTCTTCTTCGGCTCGCCGTCGACCACCGCCGTCATTCCACCGAATTCGAGCACCACACTTGCCTACCGCTTCCAATAGCTCGCGCACAGCGTCGCAACTTCCTTTGCGCGTGCGTGCTCACGAGTCATTGAATAGGTCGTGCGGCATTTGTCTAGTTTGCCCCGCGCCGTCACCTTCTCCAACTCCGGCCGTTTGCCGCCGCCGCACCACAGTGAGCTCCCACTCCTTGGTTAAAGCCGCTCAGGGTCGTATTCGTAGTGCGTTGAGTTCGCGTCGTGATGCCAAGTACGTTGCCGTGCCCGGTTTTGCGAGGAGCGGTGAGCCCCGACCGAGGTTGGCCGTGGCCGGTGAGCCGGTGATCTCGGTGTGGCGCTCGGTGGGGTGGAGGAGTCGTATGATAGCTTGTTAAGTTCGGGGAACGCGTAGAGTCTGTTGAGGGGGGTATGGTTTCGTCAGAGGTGTTGCCTTTGGCGAGAACACCGACGACCGCCGTCGCCCGGTATCTTGTCCGGCGTCTGCGGGGAAGAGAAAGAGAGGAGGAAGAAGGCCGTTGACAGCGGGGCCGGCCTGTCGGCGAGCGGGAGAGGGGGCGCGTGGGTGGGCAGGCAGGCCAGCTGCGCCTTGTGCGCCAATGGGCCGCCTGATGAGCCCACGGAGGGAGGAAGTTTTGTTTTTCTTTTTACGTTTTAATTTCCAAAGCATGGTTTTCATTATTTTGTATTAATTTATTTTGGGCAGATAAAAATGTAATAAAAATATGTGAGTGCTCTCCATAATATGCTCTATCAATGAAAAATGCTAACCCTGTTTTTTCAGTAACTTTTTGTTGATGGTAAAATTTGTTCCTTTAATTAATAAATGCAACTTCCATGATTTTTAGTAATTAAAATATAACTCCAAAAATCATGAAATTTGTTTGGTATGCTAATTAGAGTATGATGATCTTAATTATGAAGTTTGGTTAAGTTTTGATTAAGTTTTGTATTATGCTTAATTAATCCCCTTTATTAATTAATGTTTAATTAGTAATTCCTAATTTAATTAGGGTTCAATTAATCTCCCATTTAGCAAGTTAATTAGTGGCTTTCAACGACTGTAAAAATGGTCAATAAATTAGTAATCAACTCTAATCACCATTAGGGTTGCTTGATTTTGGGATTGAGTGATGACCCTAGGTCATTAACCCTAATGACCTTCGGCATTTCATGTTGATTGCGTATCGCTTTTCCGTCGTCGTCGACGCTAGTTATACCTTCCTAGAGTGAGGTTACCGTGAAGGAAAGTTGTACTCAAGATAGGTTAACGTTTGATGCATCGCTATCGCATGATCATTCATTTCTTGCATTATAATCATGCATCTACGTCGTGTAGTTCTGGGACTCGAGGAAGGGATTGATCCAACCCCTGTTCTTGAAGAAGGTGTTCTTTGTGAGGAGGCGGTTCAGTTTCGGTGATTGGTTCTCTGGCCCTCACTTCACCGAGCCCCAAGGCAAGCCCGGATGCATTCAAACCCCTGCCTTGTATTTCGAAAAGTTTTTATGATTTCATGTGATGATCTTGCATTAGGTGTAGGAGTTGTGTGTTACCCTACTTGA
The DNA here is from genome assembly GCA_015844335.1 of Chrysopogon serrulatus. Classification (NCBI taxonomy): domain Eukaryota; kingdom Viridiplantae; phylum Streptophyta; class Magnoliopsida; order Poales; family Poaceae; genus Chrysopogon; species Chrysopogon serrulatus. Next base: position 24,343 of record JADLZL010004725.1, read on the forward strand.
TGCATTTACCATACCTTGATATATTATCCTGGATACTGTTTTGATTTCGAAATGCTTAGTATGCGCTTAGTCTTGCTACTAGTGTAGGGTTTTGATAAAGCGTGTACAAAGGTGTGATCACAAAGATCCCCCGAAGGGAATTTATGAAAACTTGATGTTGCTTGTCGCCTACCTCTCACCTTGGCCGGGTCGGGGGTACGCGCAAGAACATGATGATGAGTAAATTGAGACGCCGGTGGAGTGACTTGCATCGGGAGGGGCTACTGCCCGGTGTAGTGTCGCCCACTTGTGTCGGTTAAGCACCGTTCGTTGCTTGGCCCTTGGATCATGAGGTTATTGGATAGTACTAGTCGCATGCTAATGGCGGTAAACTCCACTTGGACTATCTTTTTACTAGAACGGACAAGTAGCGTGTGCCCATCCTACGATGCGCACGCCCCGAAGTGACCGAGCGGCCGTAGTGAGGTGGTGTCTTGTACCTCCGTTCGGGTAAGGAGAAATCCGGGCGTGAGTTGATGTATGTAAGATGTTGGTCCTACATACATCGTGCGGCTAGAAGCCCCAATTTGGGTATATAAAGCGATTCGAATCGTCGTGTGCTCCACGATATGGGAGCCGTGATCCTCGCACCAAACATCGTAGTAATAATGGAAGTTGAGTATGGAAAGTTTTGAATTCGGTATATGTTTGACAAGCGATTGATACATTAAGGGACCTGGCTTAGTCTTTTTAGCAAAAAGAGTCTTTTGATCTTGCTAAAGCCTCACCTTGATTCCTATTAGCCAAAGCATCCCCCCGAGTCTTCTCCCCAATTTTGGTCGGGTAAGTCTTGCGGAGTACTTTTTTGTACTCGGGGTTTGTTCAACCCCGTTGCGGGTGAACCGCATGGGCAAGCGTGCTACGGCCCTTCTTTGCCGCATGACGGTTGTTGAAGAAGTGTCCGAGGAAGAGTGAATTGAGTGGCCTCGGGCGGGGCACCTTTTGTTGAGTGAGTGTAATAAAGTTATATAATGATACTTCATTTGTTTGTAATATTACTACGGTTTGTATAAGTTTTACAAAATGTTGTAAATTAAGTTATTGTAAGTCTTCCGCTACTCGGTATTTTGTATGAAAGCTGTTGTAATCTTGTGATGTATCTGTAAGTATCGATCCTGGAGTGTTTGTGGTTTATCGGGGATCCACCCGACGGAACATTCTAGGTTATATGGTGTATAAGCATGGTTGACTGAGGTCTTAAGGACAAGGTCGGTGCTTGTGGGCCATATAATTTAGAAGGTTACGCCCACGATGAGCTACCACCAAATGCGGAAGATAGGGTATATCTACGAGTAACCCGAGTCTAAGCACCACGCTTACACTACGAATTATACCTTAACCTATTGCAATAGATTAAAGCGCTTAAAAGAGACTCGCGACCAGTGAGAACAATATAAACATAATTGCTTAAAGAAAGAAGAAGATGATTACCGAGAGAAATCCCCGGACGTAGAGTAACTTCCGCCAAGGTACAAGCCATGGATGGAGGTAGCACCGACCAGGCGGCACCTCCTCCCAAGTCCTTCCCTCTCTATCTCTCTATTTCTAAGACTATATCCTAATGAGGATTAGTCTCCTTAATTGCTAACCCTAGAGAGGTTATCCATTCAAGGGACACCTCTCCGATCCTCCTTCAGAGAATATGAATTAGGGTTTCATGGGGATGCCTCCCCTTGGGGGGTCCTGCCCTCCTTTTATAGCCCTGGACGATGATCGTGAGCCATCAGATGAAACCAACATTGGCGGGCGGGCCGAGATTGAAACCCTAAGGCGGTGGAGCAACAGGGGCGAAGCGGGCGCGAAGCGGTCAGCCCAGACCGGCCGGTCCAGGCCCGAGCCGGCCGGCGGCCTGGTGGCCGTTCGCACTCCGCTTCGCCGTGGTGTCTTCCGGAGTCTTCTAGTGCGGCCCCCGCGGTGGAATTCATATCTTTTCATCCGGAACTCCGAAAATGGTAAATGATATGTCCGTTTCGATCGTCTCGACGAGCTCTTCGCAATGGTATATTCCAATTCATCATTTAAGGTGCTTGTAATCTGTCATATTGATTCTTTTTTATAGCTTTTCCGATATGTACCTGTAGAAACATGGATTCACCAAAATTCGTGGAATTCCGTTAGTGTAAACCCTAAGTCTATGTTGGTGATCGCAAATGTCCCTCTTTCGAGAGTTAGTTGACGGATAGATTTGGTCATTAACGACCATCAACAGGCCGCGGCACACCCGTACTCCCTTCATGTAAGGCCGTTCCCTCCCTTCATCTATAAAAAGGGAGGGGCGAGCCATTCACCCGAACAGGTTTAAGAATAGCGAAACCCACCGAAACACCTCACACACACGCCATGGCATTGGCACCTCGCTCAATCAGAGACTTGGGAGCCCCTCCCTCTCTCAAACCGGTTGTAACCCCTACTACGAACCGCCGCTAAGTAACACGCTCCTTTCGAACTAGACGTAGGGCCTCACGCCCGAACAGTATGCTCTCTCCGTGTCCTCTTAGCGAACCATCAGGGCATAAACGGCGCATCTATAAATTTACCGGTTGGTGCTTTCACGAAACACCGGCGGTTTGCGAGCAGTGCGGGCCTTGCGGCGTTTCATCTCCAAAACTCAAAGATCCGGATGGCCAAATTCAACGATCTTGAGTTCCCTCCGAGCACTCTTGTTCGGTTTGGGAATCTCGATTTCATCGACATCGGGGTGGACTACGACATGATGCTCCTCCCCCCAACGCCAATGTCGACGCCATCTCGCGTCATTCGCCGACTTTTACGCCCTCTACGACGACAACCCGGCCCGCACAAAGCAATACCAAGAAGTCGGCTTCGCTCGGCGCAAGATGCGAGGAAAGGGACGCCACAAGAGCGGGGCGCTTCGCCGCCGCCGATCACGGCCCAAGGACAAACCTTGACGCCCCTCCGACACGCCCACGCCCAGCACCGCCACGGTCGCCCCACCGGACCCGCACGGATCGGCGGCGGCAATCGGCTCCACGGCACCCGCGGCGATGACGGCGAGTACCGGGATCGGAAGCGCTACTCCACTTCCTCGGCGTCTGCGACTACCTCCTCGGCGACTACGGCGGCGGCTTGGCGGCGATGGCTACGAACTCACCCGGCGTAATTCGGCCCGCGATCGGTAGACACTGTGAACTCGCCTCTCGGCTAAATTCTTGCAAGACGTCACATTTACTCCGTTTTACTCGCTTTGTGTAACGGTTAAATTCCCATATTAATTTTTGTACCGCGAATTTGTACTTAATTGTGAAAAATCAACTCATATGTAACAAGGTCCGAAAACAGGACCGGGGTTCGTGTTCTTGCCGCGAAGGGATCACGGCCGCCGGACCGAGCGGAGTGAGGGGCAACCGAGAAAGAAGCCCACCGGGCGGCCTAATTTCGGAGCACGCGGCGATGATTAGGGCTTTCTCGGGCCGTGTTCGAGTCCAAGGTTGATCTCGATTCGGAAATTTTTTGCAAAAAAAAGGCATCGAGCCCACGAGCCCGCGGACGGCTTGGGAAAAGTATGCGAATCGTCTATCCGGATTTATGAATTTGGTCACACCGCGGCGCCACAAAGGTAGGGAACACGGGCCTCACTTGAACTACCCGCTAGCAACTCATGGGACAACTGCGCCTCGACCCAACCGATGGGATGGCCCCGGCGTTGTCCACCTCCTCCGACCCCACTAAAGGGTCACGTGGGGAGAAGACCGACCCCCAGGACCGGGCCCCACACGACAGGGGCGCCGAGGGCTCAAGGGGCAGAAATGTCCGAAACATCAAACTAAAATAAACCCTAGGGGCGAATGCGCACACCCCCCACCCGAGGAAAGCGTGCGCACGAACACAACACCCGAAACGAGCGAACTAGCTTGACCCCTCGGCTCATGGGGGTCGATTCCCCGAACGTACCGTTTGCGCTTACTCATTCTCGCACGATCGTTCTTGCGACTTCTCTATCGAAGTTTTAACTTATCCACGATTAAGAGAATAAAAGATTGAACCAACTTCATGAGAACTAACAAAGATTTCATTAATCCTCCCCCTTCTTTGCATTACATGAATCTTTTTTCGGGAAGGAGAAAAAGGGGGCGAGATCGCCGACCCTAGCCTACGACTCCCCGGCGAGGGATCGATCCACGGCGAGCTCCCACTGCGACTCCCCGCCGCCTCCTCGTACACCCGGCGGGCATGGCGGCGTAGTCTTCCGAGGGGACTCGCCCGGCCGGGGAAGCCCGGCGTCGGTCATATCGATGCGGAGTGTGCCCCCGCCGCCATGACCAACGGCCGCGCCCGGCGCACCGCGCTTTTCATCGAGGCATTAACGCAGACCCGCGCCATCTCGGCGCTTGCCGGGCGTCACGTGGGGCGTGGACGAGGTCCATGAGCTCGACCCGGTAGCCACCATGGCCTCCATCTCGCCAAAGCCTCTGCGAGGGACATGAATAGCGAGGCACCGGTCGAAGTGAACCAAAAGAACGCGACATGTAGAGAATGAAAAAACCCTCACCGGGCGGGCGCGGTCCGCCTCCTCCGGCTGGCGGCCGGGCGACACGGCTTTCTTCCTTGAGCACCACCACCACCGTCTCAAAGGGCGGCGATGCGCTCAAGGGCGACGCCCCGGCGGAAGAGGGAGGGGCCGACGGCACCGCCGCTGCCGGAGGGCAGCGCGGCGAGGGCGCCGCCCAGCTTGACGGCCCGCCACCGGGGAGGCCGGGGATATAACCATGCCAAGCGAAATCCGGTGAGGGTCGGAAAAGCACGCCCGGCCTCCGCGTGTCCCGGCCCCGCACATTGCGGCCGGGGCAGACGGACTCCTCGACCTCGCCCTCCTCGCCGGCGCACGCCTCTCCATCTCGGCAACAAAGCAAGAGAGAGAAGGGGGGGGAAGAAGGAGAAGTGTGGGAAGACAAGAGGAAGGCGGCGACGAGGGGGCGAGGAGGGGTCGTGCGCCGGCCCCTTTTATAGGGGTCGTGGAGACCCCAAGGGCCGCCGCGAGCAAGCGGCAGGGGAAGGTCACTCGTCTTCCGCCCGGCGCCCCGCTTTCGGTACTGCCGCGTAATTCCCACCGGTCCCAATGCAACGGCCAGCGTGAACACGCCCCGGATAAAATCAGGCGCGGTCTCAAGGCCCCAAAGGCGACGAAACGAAACCCCTCGGTTCCCCGACGGTTCAAGAGGCGCATTATTGCGG